>JBAKBP010031552.1:0-24296 GCA_037953745.1 Lithodes maja | reverse complement strand
GTAAATTAATAACTTTATTTTATCCTCCCCTCAGTTACTAACCCATCTGTCCCCTACTAAATTCCTAATCCTGCTACGGACATTAGTTCCATTTCCAATGTTCCCTTACCCACTCTAAACCACTGTTAGGACACTTGATCCTCAGTGTTTTGGAGGACAAGCAGCCTAGAAGGGTCACTAGACCTATTGTTGCTTGATTTCCTTTGTACTCCTTTGTAAAGGGGAAAGAGGAGTGTGTGGTAACCACCGAGGAATATGTCTTCTAAGCGTAGTAGGGAAGGTGTACAATAGGGTAGTGATTGACAGAGTGAGAGTGAGAACGGAGAAATGGATAGGCGACGAGCAGGGCAGTTTTAGGAAGGGAAGAGGATGTGTAGATCAGATTTTTACCCTGAATTGTGTTGTGGAGAAATATCTGGAGAAACAACAATAGGTGTATGTTGCCTTTATGGACTTGGAGAAGGCCTATGACAGAGTGGATAGAGAAGGTTTGTGGAAAGTACTTAGAATATACGGAGTAGATGGCAAGTTGCTGCAAGCAGTGAAGAGCATGTATGAGGGTGCAAAGGCAGCAGTATGTGTGGAAAATGAGCAGAGCAAGTTCTTTGACCTGACTGTAGGGTTGAAACAGGGGTGTGTGATGTCCCCGTGGTTGTTTACTGTATTTATGGATGGAGTCATGAAAGAAATACAAGGAAGAGCAGTGGATGTTTGTGTATCGCTGATAAGGGAGGGAAATGAGTGGAAGCTACCTGTACTGCTGTTTGCTGATGATATAGTTCTGATGAGCGATAATGAATGGGAGTTGCAGGGTCTGGTAAATGTGTTTGGAACAGTGTGCAAAAAACGGAATCTGAAGGTAAATGCGGGGAAGAGCAAGGTCAAAGCCACAGAGTGTAAGGTGAAGTTGAATGGACAGGCTATGGAGATTGTCAGCTCATTTAAGTATCTGGGCAGTGTGTTGAGTAAAGATGGGACTATGGATGAAGAAGAAGGAGAGGGTGCAACATGGGGAAGAGGGTTGTAGGAACGTTGAAAGCAGTAACAAGAAATGAAATAGGGTGGTCAGTATGGAAGTGAAGAAGTCCTTGCATGACAGTTTGGTAATCCCGACACTGACTTATGGAAGTGAAGCATGGATGTTCGAGAAGAGACTCAGACCAAGAGTGAGAGCGGTGGAAATGAGCTACTTAAGAATTGCGTGCGGAGTTACATGGAGGGATAGACAGACGAATGAGGAAATAAGAAGGAGGTGTGGTGTGGAGGTAGATGTACTGGAAAGTGTGAAATGGAACACCTTGAGATGGTTCGGCCATATGGAACGTCTGGAAAGCGAGAGGATGTCGAAGAGGGTGTACAAGAGCGAGGGGGAAGGACCGAGAGGGAGAGGTAAACCGAAGGAGAGGCGGAAGGATGGAGTGAGGAAGTATATGGATGAAGGCGGTGCTGGTTGGGTGGAGGGGTGTCAACTGACTGTGGGCAGAGGTGCATGGGGGCGGTTCGTTCGTGGCCACCCCTTTGGGGATCACGGCGTCGGGCAATAATTATATTTTACCTATATCTTAACTCATATGTTAACTATAATTTAACTTGTGTTTTAACCTTTAATATAACCTGTATTTTAACTCTTATTGTGACGTCTACCAGCGTTGGCAGAATCGCCTCTCGTTCGCCACTAGCGCTGGCCAGGGACATCGAAATGGGCTACAGTTATCCGAGAATGTTGTTCTTTCTTTCCTAGTAATCGCATTGTCACAGACAGTCCAGTGGTGGTCTTTGTTTTCGTCTGTGATAACGGGTTATATTTTATATCAATAGAAGTGATGATAGTACCAGCGTGGGAATGAGAAAGACTTTCAGAGCGAGATGGTAGTGAGTGTCTGTAGGTGCGGGTGCCTTCCTGCCTCTCGCTCGCCATTGGCCGGCGTGTCTTGCTGTGTCATGTGACACCTGCTGACTTGTGACGTCTCGGCCCGTGATTGGCCGACCATCGCGCCTTTGCGGGCTCCTGTGTAACTTGCCTCCTCCATGAGGCTCCCCAGGACAGGCTTGGCGCGCGTGCTTCTAACATCCCTTTGCATACTCTCCCCCGATCACCACCTTTATCACTGTTTCTCTCTCTGAACTTCTTCTTTTCCATTACTTCTTGCCTTTATTCAATTACTTATCCCCTTGGGTTCTGCATACGGTTTCCATAGCCGGCCCATTGTATTGCATGCGCCGTCCTCAGAGATATTTACATGTACTTAGAATAGGTTTGAGGGTTCTTAGTTAGTATAGGTTAAGAACTTTGTGTGTCTCCATTATTGATTTAGTGTTTCTGCTCTTTTATTTAATGCTAGACTGGGATAAGGTAACTGTAGTCGTTGTCTCCAATGTGTGTATGGTTTGCTTATACCTTCACGCCTTCGACCGGTCCTGTGGTAGCCTGGGTTGTCTTTTCGGTTGCGTCCTTTGCGAGTGCAGCATTGTGTTGACTGAGGGTTTTAGCCTGTTCCAGTTCCACACTTTGCTGCTTCTTTGCTTGTCTTTAGAGGGTCGCCAGGATAGAACCAGATACTTGTGATCTGGATCTATCAAGAGAGCACCCTAGTCAATTAACGTAACTTAGTATCCCAGCTAGACATTATTAATCGAGTCGACACTTGTTAGTATTTAATATAAGCTCTTTGATATGTACGCATTATTATTCACAGCATTTATTAGTCTAGGTTGTTGTTGAGTTGCACAACCATAGCAGGCTGTTTCGTTGATGAGGAAGTACTTCTTTTAGTGTCGAGCATTGCTACCGTTGCGCATTTATAGTATTCTCGTGTGAGTTAACATTATATGTCCTATCTTTTAGTGTATTCGATTTACACGTGTGGTGTCCTGCATCCTGCCTGTATATAGTTTAAGATACGAGCATCTTATGAGCATCAGACTTTCTTCAGAAGTTTCCAGGTCTATGCTGTAGGACTATACTTCACTTTCTTTCAGATAGGAGTGAAGAGTTTATTGTTGTTTAGAGTAACTGTATTAAAGTATCTTTTTATTGAATTAAATCTCGCAGTGATTTAATTGATCTTTCCATAGATTCCTTTTTATGCATTTTAACGTAACTTGCATCTTGTTTGTTATCAAGCTATACCAGTGTGGGTTAGCCTGAAGTAGAGTACATTTATGCCCAGTTAAGGATACCCCGTTATTGCAGATTAACCCTGGAGGGTATAGGTGTTTTGTTCGCCGGCATATAAGTTCGAGGGTTTGGATCTAGCGTACCGTTGTTGCATAGTGCCCTATTACTAGTCCAATCATTAAGTGCCCTTGTTTTATTCGTAGCCCCGGTCGTAACATTATATTATGCTGTATTTTAACGTGCATTTAAACCTATATTTTACCTGCGATTTAACCTGTATTTTTAACCTATATTTTACCTACGATTTCACCTATAATTTACCCGGTTTTTAACCTATATTTTAACCTGTTTTTCAACCTAGAATGTTACCTATATCTTAAGCTATCATTTAGTCTGTAATTTAACCTATAATCACCCTGTATTTTAACCTACAATATTAACTGTATTTTAACCTATAACTTAACCTATATTTTAACCTGTATTTTAATATTTAATTTAACCTGTATTCTAACCTACAATTATCCTGTATTTTACTCAAAAATTTAACATATAATTTAACCTGTATTTTAACCTATAATGTAACATGTATTTAAATCCATAATTTAACCTATAATTTTACCTGTATTTTAACCTATAATTTAACCTGTATTTAACCTGTATTTTTACCTGTATCGTCGGGGATGTGGTTGAGGCGGCCAGACTGAAGGTGTCATTATCTGCGAAGGGGAAAACAGGTAGACAAATATTAAACCCTTTGAAGATTATCGTGACGCCTTTTTGACATTTTATTCTAGTCATCATTAGACTATTTTATATAGCTTAGGAAGGATCTGTGGGAAATGATCGAGTAAGGACTGGTCCAATCAACCCTCTGACTTCTACTGTATATACCATTCCTACCTAAAATCGTCTAATGATACCCAGAACTAATAATCTTCTAAGGGTTAAAGATAGATCACAAAAAGTAATAAATAATTGTGTATACAGTAGATATGAACAATGCATTCGGTATAAGTTGACGCTAAGAATATTGCATTCTGGCTAACATTAGATAACTTTATTCAGCTTAGAAAGGACCTCTAGCGATATACCAAATGACCTTATATATGGCACATATGGATGGTCAATGCAACTATGTTCTCATTACTGTATTTAACCTAATGGCAGAAAGGCACTTTTACGCGAGTACACTCAGGATCTATTTTCATTAACCCCTTCAGCACGATGAAGTCTTTTTACCTTTGATTCTGGCTAAATTAGACAATTTTATGCAGTTTAAAAAAGGACCTATATTATTCAGAGGGTTTTTTGAGATCACATCTACCCTTCTGAATCCTATATGTAATATATAAGGTAAAGAAATTCGTCTAATCATAACCAGAGTAAGCTGAAAAAAACGTCATCGTGCTGAAGAGTCTAATGCCCCTTTCCCACTGATGCGACTTCTCACGATTTTCGTCTCCGACACCAATAAATTGGCACATTCGTGACATGTCGCAACAAAGTCTTAAACCCACGTATGATAATCGTTTGACTCGCAAGGCCTCGCAAGGGCCCTCGCGGGTCATCGCAAATGTTCGGATTGTTCAAAAATTTTGGACGAGGACTCATGAGGGTTCGTAGCCCTCGCAAGCATCGTCGAACATCGCAGAGGGATCTGCGAGGCCCTCGGAAGTCATCGGCGTCATCGGCGAGACATCGCGGAGGGTATCGCACAAAAAAAAACTTTGCAACGCTGCACGCACGGAGGCTCGCCGATGCTCTCAGATGTTCTGAGAACATCGATGATGCACAAGAGTCATGATTAGGCCTATAGTGAACCTGTCAACCCTTTTTTCTATGCACCTCTCGTGGGGGGTTCACCATTTTGTTTTTCTCATTCTCTCCTTTTCTCTCTTTCTCTGGCTTGTATCCATTCAGCCCCATTCAGCCAACTGTTTTAAGATGTTTATCCCCATCCAAGTATCGATATCTTCCTGGCAAGCGATAGCGAACCAGCATTTTATGGAGAAATCAGGCTTCGCCGGAGACATTTTTCTATCGAAAAATTTACAAATTTAGCTTGCTCTCAAAACAAAAATATATATATGTTGGCTCGCTACCGCTCACCAGGAAAATATTGAAACCTGGATGGGGGTAAACGTCTTAAAACAGTAGGCTGAACGGGGCCGAACGGATACAAGGCAAAGAGAGAGGGAGAGAAAGAGAAAAACAAAAAAACGAGGAGAGAGGGAGAGAAAGAGAAAACAAAAACAGCGAGGTGGGTTCAATTAGGCCTAAGACGTAACGTAAACATTGAGACCACCTCGCTTTTTTTGTTTTCTCTTTCTCTCCCTCTCTCTTTGCCTTGTATCCGTTCGGCCCCATTCAGCCTACTGTTTTAAGACGTTTACCCCCATCCAGGTTTCAATATTTTCCTGGTGAGCGGTAGCGAGCCAACATATATATTTTTTGTTTTGAGAGCAAACTAAATTTGTACATTATTTGATAGAAAAATGTCTCCGCCGAAGCCGGACTTTGCCAATCTCCGAATTAAGGGGAGATGGGTCGTTTTTCTGGTCCCCTTTCTACCTCATGGTTAACCCCATTAGTTTTCATATTTTATGACGTTCGGCCCATTAGTTTGGCGATTTTAAGACATTTCACCCCATTTCGTTGTCAATATTAAGACTTTTCGTGTCATTTAGGCGTCGAATTTTTCCTGGCTAGCGAAAGCGAGCCTGTACTTTTTGAGGAACCGGCCTTCGGCCAGCATATTTTTCTATCGAAAAATGTACAAATTGATCTTTTAGTTAAAAGGAGGGTGTTGGGGGGGGGGGGGGGATTTATATGCTTGATGGAGGTCTAGGGATGAAACTAAATAAATCCTAAACAAATATATAAATGAGCAAAGATTACGCTCATCCCCCCTTAAGGGGAAATGGACCGTTTGTTTGGTCATTCATTCCTTTATTTCTTAGTTTCCTCATTTTGACCTTCATCAAACTTAAAACAAAAAACTTTAGACCCCCCTTCAAGATAAATTTGTACATTTTCGACGAGTTGGGTTGGGTATGAGGGGGATCTGCTTGGTGTGGGCCAATCGGCGCTCTGCAGACCCCGTAATCTTGTGTCGATCTCTGACCATTTTGGTGAGGTCAGTCCTCAAGGCATTAGTGAGTTGGGTCTATAATTAGGCCTTGTAATTGGGGTTGGGTGTGACAGGGATCTGCCTTGTGTGGGCCGATCGGCTTTCTGCAGACTCCCGTTTTCTTATGTTCTTATGTTTGTGCCATGAAATATATGCAAAAAGTTTTCGGATAATCTCGCCGAGGTATTCGCCGAACCATCGCTTAATTCGTCGAAGACGTCGCAGAACATACGCCGAGGATTCGTTCATCCTTCGCACTATTTCGCAATATTTTATTCAAATGTGACAGTTTTCGCAGAGGTCATCGGCGAACCATCGCTCAATGTCGCATAATGTCGCCGATTACGTCTTACCCATCGGCGACATCGTCGCCGAGTGTAAACTTGTCAACGGTTTATAACGGTCAAAATCGTTGATGTCGCACAAATTCGTTGCGAATTGACAAGACTACGTCCTCGTCGACGAAAATCGTATGCAATCGCATCAGTGGGAAAGGGGCATAAAAGGGCTTTCACATATCCGCGATTTTGATTATAACGATCCGGACATAGTCGGGCGATTTTATGGTGGGAAAACGACGTAACGACAGTAACAGGACGATTAAGGTGTTATTGTTGTTGATGTTGGTGATGATGATGATGGTGGTGGTGGTATAAGGGGTGTTAAGGTGGTGGTGGTGTTGTTGATGTGTGTGATGATGGTGATGGTGGCATAGGGGGTATTAAGGTGGTGGTGTTATTGCTGTTGATGTTGGTGATGATGATGGTGGAGGTATAGGGGGTGTTAAGGTAGTGGTGTTAATAATAATAATAATAATAATAATAATAATAATAATATTTATTCAGTTAGCAATTTACAGAGTTGGTACCACATAGTTTGTTACAAATATGACATGTACCAGCCTTGCATAATTCCAACTAAGGATAGCCCAATAAGGCCGTTAGGCGTATTTCCATTGGGGTCCTTGTGGGATTAGGTTAGCTGGGGAAAAAAGGGGGGGATAAAGAAATGGATACTTTAGAAAAAGTATTTCTAGGGGGTTATTTTAAGATACCTTACATCCTATAGTAAATATCAGTAATCCGTAATCAGTAATCATTTCAGTTTGGTTTGTCTATCTCTTATGTCGCATTTAGTAGTAGACATAAGCTTGGTGCTCCCTTCTCGCAGCTGTCCGGTTCAGGTGTTCCTTCAGGCTACGTCTGAAGGAATACAGTGTTCTCTTTTCACGGACTGACTGGTGTTAGTGTTGGTGATGGTGGTGGTGGTGTTAGTGTTGTTGATATTGGTGATGATGATGGTGGTGGTGTTAGTGTTGTTGATGTTGGTGATGATGATGGTGGTGGTGGTATAGGGGGTGTTAAGGTGGTGGTGTTAGTGTTGTTGATGGTGATGATGATGGTGGTGATGTTAGTGTTGTTGATGTTGGTGGTGTTAGTGTTGTTGATGTTGGTGATGATGATGGTGGTTGTATAGGGGGTGTTCAGGTGGTGATGGTATAGGGGGTGTTAAGGTGGTATACTGTTAGTGTTGTTGATGTTGGTGATGATGATGATGGTGGTTGTATAAGGGGTGTTAAGGTGGTGGTGTTATTGGTGTTCCTATGTTCCACCATCGCTACAATAATAACAGCCAGCTTGACCCTAACGCCGTATAGATTGATTCACTATATTGTATATACTCAGGCACATACCCCATAGCTGGGGGTGGCTGACTCGAGACAGAGACCGAACAGAAACAACAAAACATCAAAAGATGAAATAAAAACAAATAAACTAAATAAATAAATAAAACTCGCACACATCTAGGTCGCCCAGGAGAAGACCCAGAGACCAAGGATCACTAGGGGCCTTCAGCACTCCCTGGGTCCCAGACCTCCAGGAGAGATTCCAGTCTCAGCATCTCAGCAGGCAGACACGCAGCGGAAAACACCACACTTCAAGGGATGACCATTAACAACATACAACGGCTCACTTGGCCAGGAGCCTGACGAACTATAGTCTAGTCCAATTGGCGCCTGACTCCCTCTCCCTACGACCGCGTAATCACTCATATAGTCAAAAGAATTCTCCATTCATTCCTATTGTAACTACAGTTAAACAAATATAGTCGTATACAATGCAAATAAAGTTATGACTTCTGGTGAGACCTATATTATTCGATTCAGGCTCACAATACGAGCTAGGGAAACCCGATTTTTTTAGAAATATGGTACACTCGGATACCATAGTTTCTACCTCAGTCATAAATATTCGTGGACTTCACCCATTTCAAATTATGGAAGTATATTTCTGGAAACTATTTAATGAATATAATTTTATAAACATTAATTACAAACTATGTATAATATTTAATGAAAAGCAAGTTTTATCCAAAAATTAATCCAGATACATATAATTTCAGAAACTAAAACAAAGAGGGTCCAGGAAACCTTATCAGTGGGCTAGAGACTATGGCATCCGAGTGTACACAAATAATATCGGTTTACCTGCAATGGTGGTAGTGGTGGTAATGGTGTTGGTGGTGCATGGTGTGGTGAAGGTGTTATTGGTGTTATTATTATCCCTATGCTCCACCATCGCCACAATAATGACAGACAGGTTGACCCTCACAGCGTACAGATTGATGAACCCCAACAGCGACATCACAGCCAAGCCCAGTCTCGTCGGCAACCAACCTACCCAAGAAGAAGAAATATAAACATACTAAATAGCACGAAAGACCTTTATATTGACAATTAAATGGGGCGAAACGTCTTAAAATCAACAAACTAATGGGGCAGATTTCTTATTATCTGAAAACTAATGGGGCTAAACATGAGGGAGAAGGGTATCTATAAAAACGACCCATCTCCACTTAAGTGCAAAACATCATCATTGTGGATCATTATGCAAATCAGAGTGAACAAGCTATTATTTTGTGTTCTGTGTTTATGGGAGATGGGTCGTTTTTCTGGACCTCTTTCTCACTCTCGTTTAGCCCCATTAGTTTTGACATTTTAAGACGCTCGGCCCATTAGTTTGGCGATGTTAACACCTTTAGCTCCATTTCGTTGTACATTTTAAGACCTATCGTGCCATTTAGGTGTCGATTTTTACCTGGCGAGTGACAGCGAGCCTGTACTTAGGACATTTTTCTACCGAAAAATGTAAACGTGTATTTTGAGGGGGGTGGGGACCGGTGAGTCTTTCTAATTTTATTTTAGCTATGTTTAGAGAATTTTGTGCAGCATAAGAAAGACCTGTCGTAGTTCAAAGGGTTAAGCGAGATTGTTCGAAGCCTGTTTATTGCTGAAAGCCCTTTTTAAGACCTTCTGTACCGGAGACTTCTTTATATTTTTATTATAAATATATGTAGACGATATTGTGCAGTTTGAGAAGGATCTGTGGTGTTATAAGTGAGATATTTCAAATCCTGTTAATTCCTGGAGGCCCTATATAAGCTAAATAAAATCATAATAATAGCCAGAATAGAGTTAAAAGGACGTCACCGGTACAGAATTGGTTAAACTGAATATAATCGTCGAATAGAAGCCACAAGTAAGTTACAAGAACGGCACCGGTACTGAAAGGGTTAGTTACACAAAGAGATCATGAATAGGACCAATTCAGTCGACGTTTTTTGGCGTAGAAAAAGTGTTTTTATTATGCTAATGTATAAGTCGGTAATTTATTGAATATTTCCATTGACTCAAGATTGTATTTGAAATATAAATCATAGATATGATCGTCTATAACATACATAATAACATAATCCTCTAAAGTCTAAATCCCCTCAACATAGCTAGAATAAAATTAGAAAGACTCGCCGGTACAGAAAGGGTTAACCAGCCGGTGTTGATGATATGATGGACACAAACAGCTGTAATAATTGTAGTATATCTTCCTCCCATATTAATTAAGGGGCTAGTTGCTATGCTATCGCTGCTACAATAATCAGTGTTCCTCGGAGCTTTCCCAGTGTATACAACCTCCTCTACGTAGGGTACGTAGTACCCTCCTTGCAACACAATCCCAGCCCTACTCTGTCCAACTCTAAAACCAAAGAGTGAAACGCTATTCTCAGACTTTCTTCTATTCAACTGCTGAGCTCTGGAACTCTCTCCCAGAATCAGTCTTTCCCTCTTCCTGTGACTTAAATTGCTTCAAACTCCGTGTGTCCAGGCATTTTAGCTCGAACGTCCCTTGATTTTGGCCCTGTCACTCTTTCAACTCTGGGGGAGGCACTCGCTGCAGGCAGTTATTCCTTTTGTCTCCCTCATTCACATTGAAAAAAAAAAAAAAAAAAAAAAAAGTAAACACGGATGTCCACTCATTCGAATTCGTGAACCCCTTATGTTTTATTTATGCAATTATAACTATCTGGACTGATTTGGGATAGAACCTGCTTTTCAATAAATAGTATAAATAGTTTTGTAGTTGATATATAGAAAATTATATTCATAAACTCATTTCCAGACATATACTTCCATAATTAGAAATAGGTGAAGCCCACGAATATTTATGAGCGGGCTAGACACTATGGTATCCGAGTGTACATACACAAATGCATACATACATAAATACATACATAATTATATACACACACACATAATTGTATACATCCATCCAAACATACATACATAATTATATCTATCCATACACACCAGCCCCTTTCAAACAGCCCTATCAGTAAGTTGTTTTTTGTCATATTTATTGTATCATTTATTTATTTATTTATTTATTTTATTTTTTTGTATTTTTTATTATTTTTTATTATTATTATTATTGGCATTAGTACTCACCCATGGTCGCCAGTAGTACAGAGTCCAGTCCACGCCCCAGCCGGCCCCGACCACCTTGCCTGGGAGAAGGACACTGTTACATGAGCGATTTTGCCATCAATTCTTACGAGTAATTATTATCTGGTGTCTTCACAATATTAGTATTTATTAGTGGCCCCTCCATCATTGACGATATGGATATGCCTATTAGTATAATAGTCCCCTTTCAAGCACCCGCGGTTCGCATGTTTGAAACACCTGGCACTGGGGAAAAAGTTCTACATCATAAGTGTAACGCTAATTCTCATATGGAATCGTCTTTATGATTGGGTACTCACTACGAAAAAACTTCGTAAAAAATAGAAAATAAATTATTATGCGGTGCACTGCATTCAAAAGGGTAAACGAGGTCTCGGAAGTAGTTAGAGTTGTCAGAGAAGATATTTGCTCTGGCCGAAGAGCTGAGCATTCATCTTCATGCATAGCGAACGTCTCGGCAGGCGTGCTGTCCCGGAGACAGAGCACCACAGTAGAATGGGCAATCAAGCAAGACATCTTCAACAAGATAATTGCAGAGCCATACCGTCCACAAGTGGATCTATTCGCATCCGAGGAGAACCACAGACTCCCTCTCTACCTAACCCGCCGGGAAATGACATCGGCGGGAGGTCCAGACGCATTACTGGAGGATTGGAACAGGTGGAGTTCCATCTATCTTTTTCCACCTCCAGACGCCTCACTCATGTGTCAAGTAGTTCACAAACTACGGGGTTACCGGGGCATAGTCTCGATGATCGCGCCTCAATGGCCGGCTCAGGTGTGGTACCACCAGTTGAAAACGTGGTGCGAGAACCCGGTGTCGCTCCCGGTCTCGTACTTCCACTTGGAGACAATTGGAAACCTAGAGACCTCGCTGACTTTTGCCTTTTGGACATTCAAAATGCCAAATGGTTAACTCCGTATGGAGAGAGCGTTACCAATACATTTCTTAATCAGTATACTATGTCCACCAGGAGACAATATCAATCACATTGGAAAACACTTACAACCTGGATAGTAGAAACGGCGCAAACAGATGCATCAGTAGCTTACTTAGACTATTTGTTTGAACATCAACACCTTTCTGTAGTTAAGCTGAAGAACCATCTCTCTGCCATCAAAACTCCATTTTACGACGTTACAGGGCTATCCATACCACAGGCAGAGGAGAAAGGGTTAATGAGGGCATGTTTCAAGCTTCGCCCACCACCCCGTCAGCTCATGCCTACCTGGTCACTGGACAAAGCTTTTGCTTTACTTCATTCACGCAAGTACAACCTCGCACCGGATGTTGACTCATTATTAACGAAGGCTGTGTTCCTTATGGCTTTCGCTACAGGAAACAGGGTATCTGAGCTGGCGGCGATGAGTAACGAACCTAATTGCCTTAGATTTGGGAGACTTAATGAACATTTACAAATTGCTCCATCTTCCACTTTCGTAGCTAAGAACGAGCATAGTGATCATGTGTTCTCTGAATTTACGATTCCGGCTCTTAAACGCGGGCATACACATCATGTTTTATGTCTGGTGCAAGCTTTAATCAAGTTTATGAGGGTGTCGCAGCCCCAACAACAGGGAGCCTTATGGGTCAACAGTACAGGTACTCGCGTCACAAGAAGAAAATTGGCTTCCTTGCTCGTAGATGTAATTCGGGAAAGTAATCCTGGTGTAGTGGGCAGAGCCCACAACATCAGATAATGGGCTGTCTCGTTAAGGTTTCTACAAAATTATTCAATAGATGACATAGCAAACACTAAACTGTGGGCATCCAATCATGCTTTCTTGACGCGGTACCTGTCGGTGGCTTTGGATAAACCAAAACTGACCTGTGTGGCCTTACGTCAGCGGGTCTAGTTGGTCTATGTGCTACTTAGTTAAGTTTAATCTTAATGGTAAAAAGAAGTGGGGGGTGCTGGAGAGCATAAGACCTCTAGACCCTCCGCCGGACTATGTGATAAGGTCACGAGCTGTGATACTTGAAAAGTCGAGCTGGTTATACAGCTCAAAATTTTATTTTTATGAAGATATCTATCATAGTTGCAACTATAGGATACTAAGTTGAGATTGTACAAACTATATAATATGTACACATTTACTTTAAGGACATGAAATATACTAATATGTATTATTGTGCCTTTACACTGTTGGACAGGAATAAAAGAATGTTCCTGAAAAACAAATTTTATTGAATCTCAATGTGATATTCTTAACAGATGTACCTGCATAGTCATTTTAAGCATACCTTCTTACAAGTAACGCACTGCTTGTCTTTTCCATTTTTCTATTTTATTGTAAGTAAACTATAAAGACTTAAGTTTGTTATATGATTCTTTGTCTCTACCTATAGGTTAGTGGTTTGATATTGTCACGAATGTCCCCCTCCAGTCTTGAGATATCAGGCATATAGTCAATGATGGAGGGGCCACTAATAAATTATAGGTTTGAGTCCCAGAGGGAAGAATGAAAACCTAATATTTAGTAGTGGCCCCGAAATCATTGATGATGTAGGGCCCTCCCTTCCATCCCCTTCCCATTCGTTTGATGTCAGGTTTAATCTTGATATATCATTGAAGGAAGTATGGCGTCGCTGAATGCAGCGTCTCGGCTAGAATCCACATAAGAAATTCACGAACTGGAAAGCCTTATTAAAACAAATTTTAAGTAAATGTTTATTTTTTATCTTTTACGAAGTGTTTTCGTAGTGAGTACCCAATCATAAAGACGATTCCATAAGAGAATTAGCGTTACACTTATGATGTAGGACTCTTTCCCCTGCGGCGGGTGTTTCAAACATGCGAACCGCGGGTGCTTGAAAGGGGACTATTATACTAATAGGCATATCGTCAATGATTTCGGGGCCACTACTAAATATTAGGTTTTCATTCTTCCCTCCGGGACTCAAACCTATATTCATAAGAGTTAAACTTCCTAACATAATCTACTTCCGATCACGTTTCAGATTCCAAGCCGAAAGAACCTCAAAATAGTACGAGAACAAACTTGCTCATCGTAAATTGCCGTAAAAGGCGCTGGTGTGACACCACCTTAAAGTGTATGCAAGTTAAACTGGCAGAAATTGGTAACGTTGCCTTTCTGTACATTATATTATATTTAATCTATATTATCACCAATCCACCAATTATCTTACAAATATACCAAATTAATGAAATCAGTGAAACTACTGAATACATGTGGTACTCCAAGTATTCGAACCTAGGATACTCACACCGATATTCCGAGCACTAACCATTACGCTATCAAGACGGGCGGTGTCACACGACCAGTTTAGAAAGGCTTAGCTAATTAGCTTGAATACACTTTAAGGGGAAGTAGTCTTTCTTTTTTCTGAAGCCCCTTCTCCTTCATGTTTAGCCCCATTAGGTTTCACAATTTATGACATTCCCACATTTCTTTGTCAATATTGAGACCTTTCATGCCACTTAAGTGTTGATTATTTCCTGGCGAGCGATAGCGAGCCTGTAATTTAGGAAGAACCGGCCTTTGGGCGGGACATTTTTCAACCAAAAAATGTACACATTTATCTCGTAAGGGGTCATTGGGATGTATTTTATTATAACCTGAAAATAATAATCAATACAAAGGCGCACTGTGCCCCTATACAGAGCAAGAAGCTGGGCGGGGGTGAAGAACCCACAGAGACAGTCGAGCACACCTAACTTCTGGGAAGCTCTTTTAGCAAGATTGGTAAATATGGTCTTGCCAAAAAAGACCGGATGAAAAACATACCTAGAATATTGAGAGAAGATGAAGAGTTGATTTGTGTATTGTTGAAGAGCAAATTATAGTCTTGTGGAAGATTGTGACGGGTAGATAGAAGGAGAAATTGGGTCTTGGAGTCATTGAAAGTAACAAGATTTTCTCTGCCCCAATCAGAAATATTTGATGGATCAGAACATAGGTGTCCTATGGCCTCCTCATCATGTGATTTTTGGAGTGATTGGATGCTGGGAAGTTGTGAAACAGTAGTTGAATAGTGTAAGGTAGAGTCATCAGTATATGAGTGAATAGGACTAAAGGTACAGTTGAGGATATCATTAATGAATATTAGAAAGAGAACTGGAGAAAGGACAGAACCCTGATGAACACCGTAGTTGATAGGTTGAAGAAGTGAGCGATGGCTGTCTACAACTGCAGCTATGGAATGGTCAGAAAGGAAATTAGCGACAAAGTCACAGATACAAAGAAAGAAACCGTAAAGGGTAGATATGTATTTTTGATGAAAAACACAATTCCCGGTAACACTTCGGAAATCTATTGCATTGGTAAAGAAAACTAGAACTACAGCGTGAATTGGTTAGTCGTCTAACCACAATGGGACGAATGGGTTAGAATGTTAAGGCGGGATGGGCGTATATATTTAAGATATCAGCCCTTGTTATATATGAAGAGGAGTTAGGGCTGTATAAACTATACTGTATTTCTGTGGGTCTTTAATTAGAAGCCCCACACACAAGCTTCTTGTGGTGACCACCAGTCGGAAAATTGTCGCATTGTCGAAGGACCCTAGGACAAGTGGTAATTTACTTTGCAACTCAACAATATAACCAGCTTCGTTTAAATGACACTCCATTCACAAACGGTATTTCTTTGGTAGTAAAATATATATTTGTGCACACACAATTAATATATGTATCAACTATAACTCTAAAATCATTACACATGGCGAACAAAATAAATTTATGAGAATCCACAAATTGCTTGCAAAGTATGAATGTTAACTTGCTAAGGACCAAATCCTTATAGAAATAGTATATATAATAAACACATGTTGTAATAGAATTATTTACAGTGGCATAAGCTACTGTCAGTAAGTTTAACTCTTGTTAAAACTCACTGAAAGTAGATGCGGATATAGATGAGAATATGAAGCAGCACCTCATCACTCATCACTGCCCGACGTAGGATACACTCTCTCCCTCACACCTCTCTCCCCACAAACAAACTCACACGTGCGAGCAACCCAGTGTCATTTTCGTTTCCAAAAACTATATCGACAGCTTACTCAATTTTCCAGAACTTCAGTTGATTTCTTGTAAAAACCTATCTTATTGTGATAATACATAGCATCAATTAACCCTTTGGCGCACGATGACTCCATGTATAGAGCATACAATTTAGATGAAAATATATTCATGCTTCTCGTGACATAGTAATAAAGTGTAAGGGAATGGCGAAATCAGAGACAGCCGAATTAACCTTTTCAAGCTCCAATACGTATTTCTCGTTTTGTTTTCTTGCTAACATTAGAAGTTTTTATGCAGATTAGGAAGGGTGTGTGGAATTCGGAGGGTTAATTAAGGCGGCTTTTACCCCTATGATTCCCACAGACCCTTCCTAAGCTGTATACAATCGTGTAATGAGAGCCAGAATAAAGTGTCCAAATGCGTCATGATCTCCAAAGGGTTAAGAAGTCCTGTTTAAGTGTAGAGGTTTTCGTACCATAACGGCAGTAAAGATAAGCCCAAGACCTTGCCCAAGACCAATATTATTGGTCTTGGTAGAGCCTATCTTATTTTATGGACTATTATAATGTGCTACTCTACGTGAGGTTTAAGCGCTATATATGTCAAATACTTCTAAGAAACTTACATTGGATGAATTATATACTTCATAAACCTCTGAATAAAGGAACTGAAACGATAACATATTTTGTACAAAGGTTTGAGACATTCATAGAAATCTATTTTTATATATAAAAAGGGCGAATATGCTACGAATTAAACAAACGAAAACTGCTTCAAAAATCATACTCATGGCTGTTAATAGTATACAACGCATAATCTTGGTGTAGAGGGGTGGTCCTGGCTGTTATGCAGGTCCACAATGTACTTATCTTAATGGTGGGATAAGTTAAACACTGGTAAAACTTGAAGTAGGTCCTTATTAGAGGAGAGAGTTGGATACAATGATAGGCACGCCTGTAGAAGGTGGAGAAGCGACTCTATCTACTTGTAAACAATACCCTAGCGGGGATAATGAACAACTCACATAATTGCCATATGGGCTTATATGATACAATTCTTATGGGTGAGTGCCTGTAAATGCTATGGTACATATTAATTATAAAGAGGTGTTACATATAGATACTAATGCACATAGATACATGATAGATACATGATAGGTACTATTTATCATATACATACACCTCCCTCCCCCCTCAATCTCGTAGTTCAATCTCGAGCGGACTTCTTTTCCTTGAGTCGTACTGAACAACGTGGGGCAACTGGGGGGTTATAATCTAAGGACATCTGTTTCTGGTCATTGCAAGGGGCCACAGGGGACTGGGGGAGGGGGTCAACACTTTGTGGCACAATGGCGGAGAAAGCGGCGGTTACGCCACCACACACGGCCACTAGGGAGACGTACCTCGTAGTCCCTGGACTTGCCAAGACTCATGACAACCCCCACCTTGTCCCAGCGTTGCGATGTCGGGTCTTGAATCCGAACTTGCTGACCGACACGGAACCTGGGGAGGGGTTGCGCGTGCGCATCGTACCGGGTCTTAACCTGCTCGGCACGGTCGGCTGCACGTTTGTCACAATCCTCGGCTTTGGTCTGCCACTCCTTATTGAATGATCAGGGATGGGCAGGGAGACATGTCCAAAGAGGATGACCATACAAAAATTGAGAGGGGGAGTGGCCAGTGAAGTTGGGGGTGTTATGGAGTTCCAAGAGACCCCAGTCGAACTCCTCACAGCCAATGTTGCCAGAGGGCGCAGTCTTAAGGATGAGGTGCTTGATAGACTTCACTGCAGCCTCGGCATGGCGGTTCGATTATGGGTAATGCGGTGATGTTACCACATGGCGGACTCCCCATCGCTCCATAAAGTCCCAGAAATCGTGGCTGGTGAATTGTGGGCCTCCATCAGACGGATGGGCCGTCCTCAGACGGAGGGGAACACCAACTTCCCGGAAGTAGCGACAGAAGATCCTGATGGTCGCAGATGCAGTAGTGTCGCCTTTGCAGGGGACGACGACAGGCCACCCCGAGAGACGGTCGACCACAACCAGGAAGGACTTCCCAGCCACCATGAAGAAGTCAGCCGAAATGGACTCGAAGGGCCTTGTAGGGTTGTCGTCGTTCATATGGGTTTCCTTCTGGAGACTAGGCTGGAGGATCTGGCACGATTCGCAAGCATGGACAGTGCTGGCGATGTCGGAATCTATACCCGGCCAGAAGACAGCCTGCCTCGCTCTGCGTTTGGTGGCCTCCACACCTCTGTGACTGTCGTGAAGTTGCTGTAGGGTGCGGCGGCAGAGAGCAGCAGGAACCACGATCCTAGGGCCATAGAGGACGAGGTCACCATCAGCGTAGAGGTCGTCCCGTATCTCCCAGTATGGGAGCAAGGAGTTGTGGAGGTCATACCGGTTGGCAGGGAATCCTGAGGTGACACAGTCGAGTAGGCAGACATGCTGCTCGAAGATCCTGTAGAGTCCTGTCAGCATCTTGAGCTGAAGATTCTCCTGGGTTGATGACGTCCTTTGTGGTCACTACTGTCCTGAGGTGGGTGGTGGCATCGGCACAGGCGATCTCATCCTCTGGTGTGGGGTGGCTGACAGGGGCTGGAGATAGGGCGTCAGGAATGCAGAGCAACTTGCCGGCACGCCACACGGCTGTGAAGACATAGGGTGAGATCTTCTCCTTCAGGCGCTGGAGGCGGGGATTTTCCACGGCATCCAAGGTGTAGTGGTTGTTAATAGGGATGAGTGGGCGGTGATCAGTCATCAATGTGAAGTTCTGTAGGCCCTGTAGATATAGTCTACATTTCGACATTTCCCAGACAGCGACCAACATTTCCAGCTCGATGATTGCGTAGCGGGTCTCGGGATCCGCCAAGAATCAAGAGCCACACTGGACTAGCCGCAGATGACCATCACCATGGTCCTGCAGAAGGGTGTAGCCAATGCCATTAAGCCACGATGCATCAGTCTGAAGAAGGGTGGGCAGACCTGGGTCAAAGAGGGCGAGAATGGGTGGACTCAGAAGGGCTGACTTGATGCGCAGGAAGGCCTCATAATGGTCTGGAGTCCACAGAAATGTCCTCTTGGGGCTCATCAGGGGACGGAGAGGCTGGGCAGTAGCAGCGATGTCGGGGGTGAACTCAGCCAGCTGGTTGACCAAGCCCATGAATGATCTCAGGTCGGTCAAGTTGGTCGGGGTCGGAAAGTCCCTCATAGCAGCTACTTTATTCTGGTCAGCCGAAATGCCATCACCTGAGATGGTGTACCCACAGAAGTTCACAGACGGTGCGGCAACCACAAACTTGTTCTTGTTGAGGGTAATTACGAACTTGCGGCACCTGGTGAGCACGTCGTGGATACGGTCAAGGTGCGACTCATAGTCTTCATCGGAGAGCAGGATGTCATCCACGACCTTGACGCACCTCTGGACACCTTGGAGGGCCATGTCACCTCGATAACAGAAGGCGTCGCCTGTAGCTGCGAATCCCATGGGTCCTCTGCAATGTGTGAAGCATCCATATGGTGTGATGAAGGTGGTCAGATGCTGATCCTCCTCAGCCAGCTCCATTTGCCAGTAACCACAGAGGGCGTCCGCGGTGGTGAAGTAGCAAGCCGCTGGGTTGACACTACGAACTGCTGCGAAGAGTGTAGGCAAAGGGTGGGCTGGGCGGGATACTTGCTTGTTGAGTTTAGAAAGGTCGACGGTGATGCGCACTCCTGTGCTGTCCTTAGCAACAACGACGAGGGGATGGCACCAATCTGAAGGGTCGTCTCCGGCAGGTTTGATGATACCTTGGGCCACCATGGACTCCAACTCTTGCTTGACCTGATCCCTGAAGGCAAGGGAATCTGTCGTGGAGTGTGGATGGCAAAGGGCACAGCTCCCTCCTTGAGATGAATTCTCATAGGTGGACCCACCATAGGGTTGAGGGGCGTTGTCTTCAGGTCATCTTTGCATACCAACACGTCGCTGAACTCCTTCAGGAAGTAATCCTTGGCGGCCGAAGGTGACGTGGAGGCTGAAAGAGGTGTAGCCTCGCACCTGGTGACGTGTGTGATCTCCAAAATGGGCTTAGGAAAGTCAGGAGAGATGATGGCTAACTCCCTGCAATGGCCGTAAGAAAGCAGGGGAGTCTGGACACCGTCGTGTACTTGAATCAGGGCGGGACACGATCTCTTGCCTAGGGTGAGGGTTGCCTGGAACGCACCTAGAGCAGGTGCCATCTGGGAGCCATCCGCCGTGAGCATCATAGTAGGCGAAGGGGCATGCAGGCTGCTCCTAGGGATACCCAGACCATCGAGGTGTCGCTGGCCGATCACCTTAACGTCAGCACCTGTGTCTGGTAGCATCTGTAGGCGGGATTTGACATCGCCGTACGAAAGGGTGACGAAGATGGGTTGTGGTGTCTTGTCAGCAGAAGAAGTTGATCCCACACAACGAAAGTTGTTTTTCCTCGCCTCGTGAGACTTGTCAGAGTCGGAGGAGGCACCGCTGTAGCTTGGAGAACCGCCTCGGCGTTTTTCCTTCTTCTTCGTCGCCTAGCATCACTTATCATAATGCCCACTACGGCTACAGAGGCGGCATTAGGCCTTACTGGCGGGGCACTTAACTGTCCGTGACCAGTGGCCCTGTCGTCCACAGGCGTTGCAGGTGCTCTGGGCAGCTGAACACTTGTCCGACCCATGCTGGCGAGCACAACACTGGCAGAAATCAGCTGGCTTCGAAGAGGTCTTGATAGGCGGACTCCTGCTGTTTTCCTGAGCTTTCTTGTCTTTCTTGTAGGAAGAGATGGCTCTCAACTGGTCTGAAGGAGCACTAATGGCCGCGGTCGCAGATCGAGCGGCCTCATATGACCGGCATGTAGTCACAACGTCCCTTAGTGATGGCTTGGAGTCTAGGGAGATGAGCTTCTGTACCAGCTCCTTGTCTCTGATACCCATAAGGATCACCATCTTGAGCTGTGTTTCCTTGCAGACAGATGAATTTCCAGGGCACACATCAACTTCCTCTGAAATTCGTTTCAGGCGGACATAAAACTCCGCAAATGACTCTCCTTCAAGCTGTGTGCAACTTAACAGCTCTCATCGACGAAGTGCCTCATTCCTTAGTCCCTTGATGTGAGTCTGCAGGGCGTCCAACACCTCATCAACAGTCTTGTCAGTGTCAGTAGAAGGGGCGATCTGAAGGGTGTGCTCTAAGATGCGCTGCATCTCAAGGGTAAAACACATGCGAAGCTGGATCATTTGCTTTGCCGGAGGTAATATGGAGAGGTCCACCATTACTGCGTAGTCATCCCAGCGTCGTCTCCACTCATGAAACATCTGAAAGGTGGCGTCGGCTTTCAGTGGTGTGGAGGGTCTGGGCTGTAGCCATCTGTGGTGGGGGAGGTGCTGAAGGGTTTGAAGAGGACTCTATCTACTTGTAAACAATACCCCTAGCGGGGATAATGAACAACTCACATAATTGCCATATGGGCTTATATGATACAATTCTTATGGGTGAGTGCCTGTAAATGCTATGGTACATATTTATTATAAAGAGGTGTTACATAATTATAGATACTAATGCACATAGATACATGATAGATACATGATAGGTACTATTTATCATATACATACACTTGGTATATTTCTTTTTGCCCTAAAATATATTCTGGTTAGTCCCCAAAGCGACCATTTTCCATCTGGTGGTAACAATCTACTCTTAAGATAACAATATTAATTACTGATAGGGTGTTGAGGGTTTGACTTTAACGACAACTGGTCGAGTGATATTTATGTTAAGAAGGGGTCCTGATGGACAGACCATGGATACTTCTGCAGTGAGGCTGACAGAGAACATAGAAATATTAAATACTCTTTGTGTCCAACAACAACATGGCTTCAGCAGTGGGGCTGACAGAAGAACCAGGCAATATTGAATACTCCTTATTTCCTACCACACTGAGACTTTGGGCCTTGGAGCACCTAGGGGACGTTGTTTAGAACACTCAGCTCAGGAGGGAAGGTGAGATACTTTCCCTAACCTGGTCTGAGTACCTATTCACTCCTTAGGTCTTCTTAGGCCTTGATTGACTGCATGGAAAAAGGGCGACCTTGGTCTTTCCTAGTGTTGAAATAGGCCATTGTCGCTTCGGTGATGGGGGTAGGGGGGATAGCAAAGGTAGGGCCCGCAATATTTGCTTTCGTGGAATGACGTGCATTAACGTACGTGGTGAGTTTTTGTCCGGTGAGGTGAGTTTTGTCCGGTGAGGTGAGTTTTTGTCCGTTGAGGTAAGTTTTTGTCCGGTGAGGTTAGTTTTGTCTTGTGAGGTGAGTTTTTGTCCAGTGAGGTGAGTTTTTGTCCGGTGAGGTGACTTTTGTCCGGTGAGGTGAATTTTCGTCCAGTGAGGTGAGTTTTTGTCCGGTGAGGTGAGTTTTTGTCCGGTGAGGTGAGTTTTTGTTCGGTGAGGTGATTTTTGTCTGGTGAGGTGAGTTTTTGTCTAGTGAGTTTTGTCCGCGCCCCAGCTTATGGGAGGGATGGGCGCATTGATTTGCTCATGTATATATATTTTTATAATTGTTTTCCTTCTTAGACCTCCATCAATTTAAAAAAAAAAAAAACCCAAGACCCTCCGTCAAGATAAATTTGTACATTTTTCGATTTAAACATGTCCTGGTTGAAGGCCGGTTCCTTTTAAATTACAGGCTTGCTAACGCTCACCAGGAAAATAATGACACAGGAAAAGTCCTAATAATGACAAAGAAATGGGATTAAATGTCTTAAAATCTCCAAACTAAGGAGCCGAACGTCATAAAATCTGAAAACTAATGGGGCTAAACATGAGGAAGAAGGGGGACCAGAAAAGCAACCCGTATCCCCTTAAGGACACGACATTGATACATTTGCAAATTCACGTTCTACTGCTCGCACATCTAAAGAATCCTCCTTTCAGGATTACAGTGACACCTTTTGTACTGCGCTTAACCTCTCGGCTGCACAGCCCCTGTAGTATACACCATACCCCTGTACGTAGGTATTCTGATTAATTCCTCACTAAAATCGTTAATTTACCATAAATAAAATTAATACTTATCCATATGCGCCTATTTTACGTTTAATATGAAGATAGTAACATGTAACAACAATAAAACAAGTGGGAATAGTGTTTAGATGGTCAAAATCGCAAATTATAGTTGGCCGGTCCATTCATGAATTGTGGAGCAGAGCGAGCCAGACCCTCCCCTCGCGAGTCCTGAAGCTTGACCGACTCATTCACCCACACCCTACCTTACGCAACACACTCGCTAGTCACATGACAACACAATGGAACCGGCCTGGAGATGGTGACACGAAAATATACCAATGAATAAGGGAATAACAGGGAAAATAGGTGATAATTGAAGGGGTGGGGAAAGGAGGGAAGGAGGGGACTTTGACAAATGTGAAGGAGTGATTGGAGGTATGGAGGGAAATTATATCACTTAAAACATAATTTATTTATTTTTAAAGTGCCACTGGGGTGTTTCAAATGTTTTTTTTTAGTCCCAAGATCTTAAGAGTCTCCCCGCAGTTGTCCAGTAAAACCTCTTAAGTCTCCGGCAGCTGCCGGGTTAAGGGGAGATGGGTCATTTTTCTGGACCCCTTTCTTCCTCGTGTTTAGCCCCATTAGCTTTCAGATTTGAAGACTTTCGGCCCATTAATTTGACGATTTTAACACTTTTCGCCCCATTTCGTTGTCAATTTTAAGATATTTTGTGCCATTTAGGTGTCGATTTTTTCCAGGCGAGCAATAGCGAGCCTGCAATTTTAAGAGAAACCGGCCTTTGGCCGGGACATATTTTTACCGAAAAATTTACAATTTATCTTGAAGGGGAGTCTAGGGGGTGTTTTTCTAAGCTTGATGGCGGTCTAGCGAGAAAAATAAAAAATAAATGAATAAACTAATTAATAGACCAAAAAAACAGCCACTGTCCCCTTAAATCTATTAATAAAGTAGGCGTGCCGTTTCGCCCAAAATCAAACGGCATACCCAACTCTGCGATCGGTCACCATCATCACTATACTAGTCACTATCATCATTAATATCATCAGCACTACTATTATAATCATCACTACTACTCTCATCATCATCACTACTACTCTCATCATCACTACTACTCTCACCATCACTATAACTTTTACCATCAGCACTACTACTTACCAATATCACTAATACTGTCACCATCATCTTACATTCATCATTACTACTGTCACCATCATCAATACTATTATGCCCATC
>JBAKBP010031551.1:0-24300 GCA_037953745.1 Lithodes maja | reverse complement strand
GGAAGTTGCACGATGCTGGGCTGGTGGTGAACCTGAGGAAGTGCGAGTTTGTAAAGGCTACTGTGCAGTATCTTGGCTTCGTGGTCGGGTTAGGCCGGGTGTGCCCCCCCCTGAGCAAGATACAGGCTATCAATATGTTTCCCAGGCCCACCACTAAGCGCCAGGTCAGGCGGTTCCTAGGTATGATAGGCTATTATAGGCGCTTCATCCGGGGATACTCTACTGTCTTAGCACCGTTAACTGATCTACTGTCGAAGTCAGTGAAGTTCTGTTGGGCTGCGGAGTGTCAGAGGGCTTTCGACCTAGTCAAGCACCTGCTGTGTACACATCCGATTTTGAGAGCCCCAGACTTCTCCAGGAGTTTTCAGCTGGCGACTGATGCCAGCGGTGTGGGTGCCGGGGCAGTGTTACTGCAGACTGATTCCGAGGGCTTGGAACACCCAGTGAGCTTCTTTTCTCGCAAGTTTAATTCGGCACAAAGGAATTACTCGACTATAGAGAAGGAGCTTCTTGCTATCGTTTTGTCGCTCAAACATTTCGAAGTTTATGTTCCAGCCTACGGCCCGGTAGTGACGATTTATACGGACCATCATCCCTTGAAATTCCTAAATCAGTTTCACAATCGGAATATGCGGTTGACCAGGTGGTCCCTAATGCTCCAAGAGTATAATCTCAACATTCAGCATATTGCCGGGAGTGAGAACGTGATAGCAGATTGTCTATCAAGGGTTGATGATCCAGGATAGTCGTGCACGGTGTGTGGGTTGAGCAGGAGTAAAATTAGGCTATCATAACGCCGTCCAAAAAGATTATAAAACAATAAAATAAACGAGAATTTTTTTTTTTAGTTTTGTAAGTCTTTATTGTTGTAGCATGATGCATGCGATATTGTGTTTTATGTATAATTCACACTTCAGTTGTTGTGCACCTTTTGCAATTAGTGGCAGCTAAGGGTAGCAGGTCGGTTGGTTGCCTGTCAGATTTTGATAATGCTTCTAAGGTCGATTATCTAAAATCTTGGGGGGGCTGTGACGCCAGTGCGTGGCAACGCAACCTGATTGTACTCCTTGGTACTCCACTGTACCGCCACGGTACCGCGTTGTACCGTGCTGGCTGCTTATATTGAGTGTGACAACGTATAACTATGTTCTTTGTATCTCTGCAAAGGTCTCGTCATTTGCTAACCAGTGGTGGGTTTTGTTTTAAGCCATGTCGAGACCTTCCATTTAATATGTAGTATCAATAGAGAAGTTGATAGATAAGAAGTGGGAATTCAGAGAGAGAGAGTGAGTTAGACTTCAGAGCGAGAGGGTAGCGGTGCGCCACGCTGCCGGGGGGGTGGTTGCCAGACGTATGGACCGGTTGGCAGCCCTGCGCTTATAGCTAGGTGCGACAGGGTTGGTAGTACATTGCCGCCTGCCTATGCTGCCTGGGCTGCCCATGTTGTCGTACAGCACATTGCCTGGAGGCTCGCTGTGTGCTCTATGACCAGGTTGCCTAGAACCTTTGAGATTCTAACATCCCTTGCCCTCTCTCCCAATTTCTCACGGTTGCACTCTTTCTCTCTGACGACATTACTCTCATTTCATTCTTCTCTCTATTTAAATGCATACCCTTCCCTTGAGGTCCTAAAGGAGTTTCAGCACTCACCTCTCGTATTACTCTTAGGACAAGCATATATTTACATGTATTAGATTTAAGGGGTTAATGTGAACAGCGATCTTCTTGATGAGGATAGTTGGTGAACGTTCTACATGTTCACGAGTTATATGCCCAGCTCATCATCCAATTTGTGATTAGACTAGTGCCATGTGTAAGAGCCCGACCATGCCCAGGAGTTGTCTGTAGAGGGGCGAGGACTTAGCCTTGATTTGCCTACCGAGCCAGGAGCGAGTGTAGTACCAGAGACTACAGCTCGCTCGTAGTGCCGGTATAGTAGAGTAACGTAATTTATCTGTCCTTGTGTTCTCTGCAGTCTTTTCCTGGGTTCTCGCTTTCGGTGCTGGGACTCGTTGTTCCTGTGACTTGGCCTGCTAGCTAGAACACATGGGGATGATGAGTGGGTTATATCTTTATTTTACTATGCATTGCAGCTCTCTTTAAGTTTATGTATGTAACACTTTACATTACACATTACTCACACACAAGACAACACTATTAATACTTTCATGTATCAATTAACTGCACTGTCGTTTTGCTGCTGTTTCCGGAGTTCTATTGCGTAGGGCGCATACGGACTCAGAGGGGAGACAGAGTGAGAGAAGCGAAGTAGCCTATGCGGTAGTAGGCTACCGGCGCAGTACTGTTGCCTGCAACCTTTTAGTTATTCCAAGTATAGATTCATTATTACAATAAGTGACTACTGTTTATGTTCCTTCCATGTGTATTATTAGGTATCTACTGGATCATGAACATCTTGTATGCTACATGCTAGTGCATGTTAGTAGGGGACAGTTATTCTAGTGCACGCGCTTTCAAGTAGGCGTGTACATTTGTCATTTAGCATTTCACTGTCATACCTTTAGCCTGCTTCTATTCTACATTATTAGAGGCTTAATATTAACGTAGTTTCTTGAGTATTGCATTTCTTTAGTAATAACGTAACCTATATATGTCTGAGGGAGTTTAGCCTCATAGCCTACCCCTGTTGTACACTTTCGCCGAGTTAAGGTACCTCGTTACCATAGACGATAACTCTGTAGGGCGTTGGTGCTTTTGTTGTCTGGAGCATATAGTATTTGGGACTGGAATCGAGCGTGTCGTTGTTACATAAGCCATTTCTGTCCTACGATCAAGAATCCCGAATATGTATTGCCGATCCAGCCGTAACAATATATATATATATATATTGAGAATATATCACAAATACACGTGAGTCACTAAATGTTTCTAGTCTCTCAGTGGGGATCGAACCATCGACCATCAGGATGATAGCCGACGCTTTAATCAATTACACCACTGCCGTGGTGTAATTGATTAAAGCGTCGGCTATCATCCTGATGGTCGATGGTTCGATCCCCACTGAGAGACTAGAAACATATATATATATATATATATATATATATATATATATATATATATATACATATATATATATATATATATATATATATATAGAGAGAGAGAGAGAGAGAGAGAGAGAGAGAGAGAGAGAGAGAGAGAGAGAGAGAGAGAGAGAGAGACACTAGAGTAGACAATAGGGTCTTTGAAGGTTACTGAAGGAGAATAGAGGTTAGAGATGATTGCAAGGTAGAGATGGCGGACAGTTAACGTAATGTACTCTGATTGATGGATAGACTGATGGATGGATGGTGGCGAGAGAGGTAGGGATGGAGGTGTGTGTGTGGGGGGGGGAGGGGGGGGGGGTAGGGGGGGTTAAGTTTATGGTTGAGATGGATAGCTTCTAGGATGGATGGTGGAGATAGGAGGCAGAAAGGGATGGATATATAGGGGTTGATGTTGATAGTTAAGATAGATGGATTAATTTATGGACTGATGGGTGGATTGATAGATAGATTGGTTGATGGGTAGATGGTGGAGGTGGGATGGACTGATGTCAGGAGAAAGGGATGAAGTTGATGGTTGAGACGTATGGATGTATGCATCTATTAATTAATGGACAGTGGAAGTAGTAAGGGGTGAGTAAGGGAGCTGGAGGAGGAGATAAAGGTGCCGGGGCTTGACCCAACATGCGTTTGTTGTATCTTTGAGAGTCTCTTTGCAGAGTAAGACGGGCAGGACAAGCACGAAATGACATGGACATAGTTAGATGAGACAAGCAATACTGCTGAGCCATATAGGTTTACATCGCAGGTCCTCATTAACAAAAAAAAACATCTGAGGAAGAGCACTTTATTGACAACGTTTCGCAGATCCTGATGAAGCTATCTGCGAAACGTTGTCAATAAAGTGCTCCTCCTCAGATGGTGTTTTTTATCCATTCTGTCTACTTTTCAAGCACCACTCAACATCCTCATTAACGTCTGAGTGATATGGAACAACAAGGGGAGAGTTTGTGCTTTACACTCTATGGGCTTTGTCACTGAAGGCTAATAACAATTGCCCTTAAACATTGACGGCAATATCGATCGTGTGACACCGTCTTTAAGCCGGTGTCACACAAGCAATTTTTGAGTCAATGTTAAAGAGCAATTGTTGTTTGGTAGCTTCGAAATATATGTTCCATAAGTATTAAACTACCCAACATAATCTACTTTCAATCTACTTTCAGATTCAAATGTGAAAGAGGTGAGAAAAACTTGCTTATCGAAAATTGCCGGAAAAAAAAACGCTCGTGTGACACTGGCTTAAGCGGGACCTCGCGCCATCCCTGTTTACGATTAGCGACATCTGGATTCGAAGACTTAGGTCAAAATCTATAGATTTTGGCTTGGGTGACCTGGAAGGTACTAGATCGCCACCAACCCCAGAGGGGACTTCATAACAGTCCGCTTATACCAGGTTCATAATTATATATACTGCTAGGTGAAACAGAGGCTCAGGGTGTAAGACGATTTGGCCAAATGTCTCTTCCCGAGGAGGAATGGAATCCTTTTGGCTGTAAAGCAAGCACGCTAACCAATAAGCCACAGGATACCCCTCAGTTGAGATGGAGGAATAGCCTAGATGGGCTGGATTGATGAACTGATTGTTAGCTGAATGGATAGTGAATGGATGGGATGTAGATAAGGATGGATGTGATGCGGTATCGGTGGCGAGGGCAAATATGATATGATGGATCAATGATGGATGGATGAAGAAGCGTTGGAGCAAGTCAACGAGTGGATGGGAGAGCTGAGATTGATGAGTGAGAAGAATTAATTAATGGACGATATACGTAAACGAGAAAGGGGGGGAACAATAGGAACAGGAAGAAGAAAAGGATCTAGAATGAGTGAGTGAGAATATAAGTGAGGGAGAGAGAAAACAGAATAATGTACATAGAAGAATAAAGACACTCGGTGACCTAGAATTTTCAAAATATAATTTTATTTATTTCACTCCACAAACCAAACACCTACCCAAAGAAATTAATGAAAGCATGTGATCCTACCTGGATTCGAACCTGTGTTACCACATACATATTTTAAACACTCTAACCATTACACCATCAAGGAAGCTATACGTACAGCACATGACCACGATTCATATCCATTTGTCGAATACTGGATATTAATCTAATAATGTACTGTCCCCACCTGCTCTATGAATAGCCTAATGCTTAGACGAAATGAAAGAATATTCATGGGGCAAAGATCATATAGACCGACCTCGCTATGAAATATTCTTGAACCTATTGATAAAGGATAATGTTACGACTGGGGTTCAAATATATCAGGGCTCTTATTCAATGGACTAGTAATGGCATAAATGCTACAACGGAAAGCGCTAGATCCAACCTCTGATGTATATTCCCAGTGAACAAAGAACACAAATACTCTACAGAGTTCTATATGCAATAATAGGCTATCAAACTCTCAATAAATGTGCGTCTACTCTAGGCTTAATGTTATGTGAAAACAGCCTATTACTACCTATAACCGAAGGTGCTTGGTTATGGTATGCAAAGTAAGGTGGTAAGAGAAGTTACAGCTTACGTTACTTTAATCAATAAATGTCAGGCACTCCTGCATGAAAGAAAGTGCA
Source organism: Lithodes maja (assembly GCA_037953745.1). NCBI lineage: Eukaryota > Metazoa > Arthropoda > Malacostraca > Decapoda > Lithodidae > Lithodes > Lithodes maja. The sequence continues at coordinate 18,654 of JBAKBP010031551.1, read as the reverse complement.
CTAAAGTCCTTCAACACTAACAAGGAATCTTCTTTAAATGTTAGATGCTATAAAGATGCTCGTATTGGAAATGGAACCCAAAAAGGCAGGCAGCGGAACAATGCTCGTGCAGGCTATGCAAACAAAAAGGCAGAATATATAATGCCGTCGGAGCCAAGAATATCCTAAACACTACAACAATAATAATCGCCACGACAATGCAGTATTCCTATCAACAAAAAGAGCCTAAGTCGTTTGTGTCTCCATACATCAAACTAGGCTGCGAAATTCTTGTGTAATCATAAATGGGTATGCATAAAAAAAGAGTAATTAGGTTAATATACTTAATGTCTACTTTGACTGATAAAGTCTAGCTAGAGTCAATGATACGAGATACTGGTGCGCATGGTATGCCGCATAACCTAGTGCAAATCTCAAGTCTGTGCGTCAAATATTACGTTATAAGGAAGGGTAGCTCTCTTGAGAAACCTTAATACCGAAGTATTAAGCGTTCTCCTGGCGTACCTCAAAGACAAACAATCGAGACTAGAACAGTGCAGAATGGTATAGGCAAAAAGCCCTCATTCGTGCATGCTATACTCTCAATGACACACAGACTAGAATTTACTCAATCAACTCCAGTTCTCAGGTATGTCGTGCAGCTTTTAACTAAAGCCAGCACTCATAGGAAACAATACCTTATAATATCAGACTCCTAGTCTAGCATTATCTAATCCAGCAGAACACTAATAATTAAAGGAAGCAGTACTAAACAATATGAATGTCAACCAATGCTTCCGTGATCCACTTATCTTAACAAACTAACATACATAGGTTATATCAGACCTTAACGCACAATACAACTGGCCAGCATGAAGCTGATTTTGCAGAGTTAACCAGAGGGGATATAATGTTAATAAAGGTGGTGAAAGATATGGAAAATGAGAGAGATAGGCAGAGGAAAAGGTTCTCAGGTGCGGAGAGGGGGACAGATAGCAAGGGAAGAAGATGGATGCGTTCTAGAAACCAGATCTGAGGGAGAGAGTGGCGAGGAACTGTATATAATTACTCGCACTAGCTCGAGGCGCGTGGGAAAAAAGCGGTTACAAGTCCTCTAGCCACTAGCAAGGGAGCTAGCAGCATGGTAAGGGACCTCTCTCCACCAACCCCCACGAGGCAGCCAGCCATGACGTCATCGAGCGGGACAAAAACACTGCGCGCTCCCTCTCACTCTGTTCTACTCTCTCTCTCTCTCTCCCAGATCCCATCATTACTAGTTAATGATAAAACATATACTTTACAATTAAATATATAAAGCCTTGACATGGGTGAAAACAAAGAGCCTTTCTGGACTGCCCATGACACGAGCTTTCATATGAAATAAAGTACACTCTAATACATAAACTGTAGCCCCATCCACTGCCCTGGCGATCCTAGCAAGTCACTGTAGGACAAGCCATGCGGTTCTAACGGAGTGGTTAACGTCACACCCCCCCCCCAAGATTTTTCTCAGAGGCCCCAAGGCCTCACAAAAATCTGATGGTTAGAACCCATGCTATATCTCCACTTCCCATCACCCAGCGGCAGTAAAAGATCTGGCACAGTTCTTCAACAAAAAAAATTTCAAAATTATAACCCTCCCCAACACCATAGGTTAAATTATATGTAGTATGCTCCTCAAGAGCGAGCTTCTCTAGCCCAGCATTCTGAGAGGAGTGCAACTCAGAATTACTGCTATAACATACTAAAAAAAATCAACTATCAAAGAAAGAGTTTTATTTGATTTTTATGTTTATCATTTGTTTATTTCGGCTGCACTATAGGGGCAAGCCTAGTTTTTTCTTCTATACCAAACGTTCAACTCCTGCTTTACGACCCAATACGCTGGGCTACAACCGCGAGCCAACAAGCACCAAGCGCAAAATACTATTCAAACTAAAGCAGGAGGCTACCTGTGTGTCAAATCTACCCAGGATCATATACCCTTGAACGACCATCTGCAACCACGTTGTCACAACCGGCAATATGGCGTATGTCCAGGTTATATACCAATAACCTTAGTGACCACCTGGTCAGCCTCATATTCCGATTATGAAACTGGTCAAGAACTTGAGAGGGTGATGATCTGGGTAAACTACAACGACCGGACCATAGGCTGAACATAGACCTCGAAATGCCCCAGCGCAAGCACAACCGCTAGCAGCTCCTCCTCGACAACAGAGCAGCTCCCCTGGGCCGAATTGTACTTCTCGAGCAGAAACTAACAGGATGCTCCAGCCCATCATCGTCCTTTCCACAAGGACGGCACCAGGCCCCACACCACTAGCCTCCGTTGCTAGTTGGAAAGGTAGGCTAAAGTCAGGGGCCCTGAGGATCGGGTGAGTGCACAACAGGTGTTTTACTTCTCTAAACACCTTCTCACACTCAGGCGCCCATTTGAACTTCTTATCCTTCCAGTTATCCTCCACCTGAGCTTGACTGTCCCCGTTCTCCTTCTCCACCTTGACTGCTAAACGTCATCACAGGCACAGTGAGAGGCTCAGGGGGTGCCTCCCATACTCCTTCATGGGATTAACATGACATAACTGATTGCGCTTCCGTCTGTCTGGAGTGGCTACCAAGTAATCCAGTCTGATAGCTCCTCCACCCACCCTATAAGGACCAGTGTACTTCGCGGATAAGGGGTGACCTACAAGGGGCAGTAGAATCAACACCTCCTGACCCATGTGAAACTCCCTGAGTTCAACCTTGAGGTCGTACCTGTCCTTCCTGAGGGCCTGAGAGCTAGTCAAATTACGGCCAGCCAACTCCAGACTGCGCAACCTCCGTTCTCGGACTGTTGAGGGACACACTTGAGCATAGAACAAGGTTTTTCTGCGCCCTCCCATACTTCTTCAACCATATGGAGAGGCCCTCTGACACGGTGTCCAAAGACGAGCTCATTAGGGCTGAATCCCAAAACTCTCCCCAGGTACCTTCCGCACAGCAAACAAAACACATGGCAGGCCAAGATCCCAATCCTTCCCACTCTCAAAGCAACAACAACGAAAGCAACAGATTTCAAGGCTGAGTGCCATCGCTCTAACACACCCTGGCTCTCCGGATGATACGCAGATGACACAACCCCAACAATCCCATGCTGCGGCATTGCTTGAACAAAGAGAGCTAGAAGTGAAGTTGGGTCCCTGGACTGACTGAATCCCCTGCGGGTAACCATACCGGGAAAAATACACAAGCAAGCTTCGGACCACCGTCTTCGCCGACCCATTTCTCATAGAGGTACGCGTCAGGGTACCTTGTTGCCACATCTCCCGACTGTGCATCACTGTCCTCCTTCAACTCTTTCGTCTTTTAAGCCCATCCTCTGCCCTTTTCCACAACAGTTACTGGTCTTCTTCAGACTCGATATTTGGTCCTAATACTGAGTCCCCAGGAAGGGCCGTTGATACTAAACTCTCAACCGCATCAACTTCCAACCCCTTCTCGGTACCCTTCCTCCGCTGATCTAAAGATTGTTGACCAGAATGTGGACTCCCTGGATGCAGGATCTCCGGTGACAACACACGCCATAGGCTGCCCCGGACACTTCTCAACCCACTCCTGCTCCTCCTACTCACGTCGGCCGGCTTCTCGGCAACGACCAAGGGTGGAACCCCGCAAAGTCGTTGCCAAGAAGGAGGTCGACGCCCCCAACAGGTAACTCTCCACAATTCCTACATCCAGGTCACGAGTCACACCATCAACTTCCACCCTTCATTCTTACAAGCGGGTATGACCTTGTCGCATTAACTCCCTGAACCACAACCACCCGCGCCGTATTGACAGGTTCACCAGTGATATTTCTCAACAGTGTTTGCGATGCCCCAGTGTCACGCAAAATTCTCACCTCATGTTTTTTTTTTTTTTTTTTTTTTTTTTTCTATGTGATTGAGGGAGGCAAAATGGCATAACTGCCTATAGCGAGTGCCTCCCCCATAGTTGAAAAGAGTGACAGGGCCAAAATCAAGGGACGTTCGAGCCAAAATGCCTGGACACACGGAGTTTGAAGCAATTTAAGTCATAGGAAGAGGGAAAGACTGATTCTGGGAGAGAGTTCCAGAGCTCAGATGTTGAGTAGAAGAAAGTTTGAGAGTAACGTTTCACTCTTGGGTTGGAGAGTTGCACAGAGTAGGGGTGGGATTGAGTTGCAAGACGGGTACCACGTGCCCTACGTAAAGGAGGTGGTATGCACTGGGATAGCTCTGAGGAACACTGATTATTATAGTAGCGATAGAATAGCGAGAGAGATGCAACATTGCGGCGGAGAGAGAGAGATTGCAGAGAGTTGGTGAGTGGACGGGAGTTAATGATACGAAAGGCCTTCCTTTCAACTTTGTCTAGGAGAGCGGTGTGAGAGGAACCTCCCCACACATGTGAACAATACTCAATACAAGGGCGCACTATGCCCCTGTACAGAGCAAGAAGCTGTGCAGGGGAAAAGAACCCCCTAAGGCGGTTGAGCACACCCAGCTTCTGGGAGGCTGCCTTAGCAAGACTGGTAATATGGTCCTTCCAAATGAGAGCAGAAGAAAAAGAGACACCAAGAATATTGAGAGAAGATGAAGGGTTGATTTTTGTATTGTTGAAGAATAAGGGATAGTCCGCTGGGAGGTCCTGACGGGTAGATAGATGGAGAAATTGGGTTTTGGAAGCATTAAAGTTAAAAAGGTTTTCTCTGCCCCAATTGGAAATAGTATTTAGATCAGAATTTAAGAGTTCTATGGCTTTATTACGTTTGTCATTGAGGGATTGCTGGCTGGGGCGTTCTGAAAAACTAATGGAGTAGTGTAAGGTTGAGTCGTCTGCGTATGAATGGATGGGAATTAAGGTACAGTTAAGGAGATAATTTATAAAAATTAGAAAGAGAATAGGAGATAGGACAGAGCCCTGAGGAACACCAGAGTTTATAGGGTGAGGAAGTGAACAATGGCCGTCCACAACCGCAGCTATGGAACGGCCGGAAAGGAAATTAGAGACAAAGGCACAGATGGAGGGATAGAAACCGAAGGAGGGTAGTTTAGAAATTAAAGATTTATGCCAGACTCTATCGAAGGCTTTCGATATGTCTAGTGCAATAGAAAAAGTCTCACCGAAGTCCCGAAAGGAGGATGACCAAGAGTTAGTAAGATATGAAAGAAGATCACCAGTAGAGCGACCCTTAAAGAAGCCATACTGGCGATCTGAGAGCAGATTATGAGAAGAGAAATGCTTAAGAAATTTGGAAGCAAGAATAGTTTCAAAAACTTTAGAAAGACAAGAGATAAGAGCAATTGGACGATAGTTGGAGGGTTGAGAGCTGTCACCCTTCTTTGGGACAGGTTGAATGTGAGCAAACTTCCAGCATGAAGGGAAGACGTTAGAGGATAGACAGAGACGAAAGAGTTTGCCTAGGCAGGGAGTCAGCACGGAAGCACAGTTTTTGAGAACAACAGGAGGAACACCGTCCGGACCGTACGCCTTATTAGTGTTAAGCCCAGAGAGGGTAGAAAGTACATCTTTAGAAGAGATTAGGATATTAGGCATAAGTAAGAGAGAGGAGGGCGGAGAGGGAGGAATAGCACCGGAATCATCCAAGGGATACTTTAAAGCCTTTGTTACCATCAGGGTTATTTAGAAACCTTTAGTTTCGTTACTTCAACCTCTGCAGTTGTCTTTGAGTTAGCTGTGGGCAGAAAACTAATTTTGGAGAAGTAATTATAAGAGTGAGAGAACTCTATTTCTTATTGCTAATCTGGCAACCTCTGCGTCATACGATTCTGAATGGGTTAAATTGAATTTGACATTGAGGATCTTAACAGGATGCTTAGCTTCCATGTAAACGCAACGCGCTACCATGGCTGAAAGTAAGAGCTGAGGAGATTTATAACAAATGTAGTATATATGGAAACCTTTTCACATATACGATCTGTTTTACTGGGAATTAACATTCTTCAGAAATTGTAAAGGTTTCCTCAATGCACTGTTTCATTTAGAGCGTAGATATATTATACACACTCTTCATTAACTGCACTTCACAATCTCCCAAGAATAGATTTTAAGGGTTTTAAGATACTAACTATTCGATGTAACTTCCTTGTAGCTCTATATTGAGGTTTGGCTTTATTCATAAAATTGTAGTATCAAACTTTCTCCTCCTTTCTTCCAAGGCTTTCAAGAGGCTTTCCAGCCCTCTCCAAGAATTCTCATTTTGTATTCCCTTTACTTCCCTTCACGATTTAAGAGTTTGTTCCTTGAAAGTAATACAGTAGGTCAAACATAAAACTATTTCAATCAGGCGACAATTTATTTACTGCATCAATGCTACTGTCTGATGTTTCTTGAACTCTGTTTAGGAAAGAACTTTAAGAATCTAAGAGTTAAAGTCTAATTCAATTAACTCTAACAGATTCTTCCTAAATTGAAAAATATCATTTGTAGGAAGCTAGAGTAAAATAATAATTTGTGTCATCTGACGGAAAGGGCTAACCAAATACCAGTTACCCGGCACTACGTATACTGTAAATACCAGTTACCCGGCACTACGTATACTGTAAATACCAGTTACCCGGCACTACGTATACTGTAAATACCAGTTACCCGGCACTACGTATACTGTAAATACCAGTTACCCGGCACTACGTATACTGTAAATACCAGTTACCTGGCACTACGTATACTGTAAATACCAGTTACCCGGCACTACGTATACTGTAAATACCAGTTACCCGGCACTACGTATACTGTAAATACCAGTTACCCGGCACTACGTATACTGTAAATACCAGTTACCCGGCACTACGTATACTGTAAATACCAGTTACCCGGCACTACGTATACTGTAAAGTCAGGCACTTCTTCCTTGTTCATCTATCTACAACTTTGAAACTTATTACATTAAACAGTTATATTATCTCACTCACTCACACTCTCTTTCACTCTCACTCTCTCTCAGTGTGTATCTAGGTAGGCCTATCCTTCTGTCCATTTATCTCTTTCCCAGTTTCCTTCTTTAGTTCTTTCTCTTCAGTCTCTCTCCTTCCTCCTCCTTCCCCCCCCCCCCCCACTCCGCTAATGGTGTGCTCGTGTAGGTGGCTACGGGGTGTCTCTCTCACATTATACCGGTATATATATATATATATATATATATATATATATATATATATATATATATATATGTTTCTAATCTCTCAGTGGGGGCTCACGTGTATTTGTGATATATTCTAAATATATATATATATATATATATATATATATATATATATATATATATATGTTTCTAGTCTCTCAGTGGGGATCGAACCATCGACCATCAGAACGATAGCCGACGCTTAATCAATTACACTGCCGTGGTGTAATTGATTAAGCGTCGGCTATCGTTCTGATGGTCGATGGTTCGATCCCCACTGAGAGACTAGAAACATTTAGTGGCTCACGTGTATTTGTGATATATTCTCAATATATATATATATATATATATATATATATATATAATTATATATATCCAGAAAGATACAAATGAGCTGCCATTAATTCATACATACGTCGTGCCTGGGAACTGTTTCATCACGAGGTAACAAGATTAAAGCAAATCCTTATTAACAATGATTATTCCAGCACCTTACTAGAAAATTAAATTAACATATTCATAAACTGTAAGCTCAATATCTCAGTACAAGATCAGAATATTGAATCAGTAGCTCATAATGTTCTTTATTGTAACCAAATAACAGCAGCATATAAAACAGATGAACGAATCCTGAGGGACATCGTGAAACGTAATGCGAAATGCAACAGCCCCCAAGATAACATTAACCTAATAATTTACTATAAGAATAAAAAAGTCAACAACTTAATAATGAGAAAAAACAAAACATGTAAACAAGATATCCTTCGACAATGCAATGCAGTTTATGAATTCTCATGTCCACAAGAAGGTTGCAAACTTCGAAACATGAATTACATTGGCATGACCATCACCACACTTAGCAGACGATTTACCATGCACCTACAAACAGGCTCTATCAAGGAGCATTCGAAACAACATACGTCCGAAATCACAAGACAACAAATAACAAGCAATACTAAGATTTCAAAATACTGCAAAGATAAATCACGGCTCGAAATAGCCGAGGCACTGCTGATCAGAGAGAAACAACCAGCAATAAATAACCAAACCACAGGTATGGATAGAGTTTTAACACTTTTTAGCCATAACAGAACACCGACACCATCTCAAAGAGCCACTGAAACAGCAAATACTCCCCTAAACAATACCCAAACTAATACAAATAGAATACAGCCACCACCACAACGAGCCCTGGAAGCATCAAATAACAATATAAATAATCCCCAAACTAATACAAATAGAAGACAAACACCACAACAACGAACCCTTGAGACGCCTAATACTAACACAAATAATACAAGTAGAATACTGACACCACAACAACAAACCCTCGAAACAACAAACGCAGACATAAACAATATAGACCCACAGATCAACACAAACCGACACACGTACAATCTCAAAAGTCAGTCTCGTTCCAACTATAAGCAATAGAGGTACACCTCAATCTGTGAATTTACGCTTACACTCTCATGTTACTCAACATTACTTACTTTTAATTTATTTGTTTTATATTTCTAATTATAAGTGTTAATGTATGACTTTATATTTTCCAGCAATACTGATGATGTGCTAAGATGCACGCAACGTCTATAAAAGAAAGGCGATAAAGAATATATGAATTTAAACTTGGGAAATATCATTCACCAACTAAGTGATAGGAAAAGAAAATTAGTCAGAAACGTTGAAAAAACAAAGTAGAAATTAATAAACAATAAATATCCACTAGTTTTCAATCTATCTATCTATCTATTGCCTGACGCCGTGATCCCCGAAGGGGTGGCCTCGAACGAACCGCCCCCATGCACCTCTGTCCCCAGTCAGTCGACGCCCCTCCTCCCAACCAGCACCGCCTTCATTCATATACTTCCTCACTCCATCCTTCCACCTCTCCTTCGGTCTACTCTCCCTCTCTGTCCTTCCACCTCGCTCTCGTACACCCTCTTATTCATTCTCTCGCTTCCCATACGTTCCATATGGCCGAACCATCTCAAGTTGTTCCTTTTCACACTTTCCAGCACATCTACCTCCACATCACACCTCCTTCTTACTTCCTCATTCGTCTGTCTATCCCTCCATGTAACTCCGCACGCACTTCTCAAGTAACTCATTTTCACCGCTCTCACTCTTGGTCTGAGTCTCTTCCCGAACGTTCATGCTTCACTTCCGTAAGTTAGTGTCGGGATTACCACACTGTCATGCAAGGACTTCTTCACTTCCATACTGACCACTCTATTTCTTGTTACTGCTTTCAACGTTCCTACAACCCTCTTCCCCTGCTGCACCCTCTCCCACACTTCTTCATCCATAGTCCCATCTTTACTCAACGCACTCCCCAGATACTTAAAAGAGCTGACGATCTCCACAGCCTGACCGTTCAACTTCACCTCACACTCTGTGACTTCACCCCTTTCGAAGACCATAACCTTGCTCTTCCCCGCATTTACCTTCAAATTCTGTTTTTCGCATACTGTTCCAAACTCATTTACCAGACCCTGCAACTCCCATTCATTATCGCTCACCAGAACTGTATCATCCGCAAACAGCTGTATAGGCAGCTTCCACTCATTTCCCTCCCTTTTCAGCGATACACCAACATCCACTGCTCTTCCTAGTATTTCTTTCATGACTCCATCCATATATACAGTAAACAACCACAGGGACATCACACACCCCTGTTTCAACCCAACACTCAGGTCAAAGAACTCGCTCTGTTCATTCTCCACACATACTGCTGCCATTGCACCCTCATACATGCTCTTCACTGCTTTCAGCAACTTACCATCTACTCCGTATATTCTAAGTACTTTCCACATGCCTTCTCTATCCACTCTGTCATAGGCCTTCTCCAAGTCCATAAAGGCAACATACACCTTTTGTTGCTTCTCCATATATTTCTCCACAACACAATTCAGGGTAAAAATCTGATCTACACATCCGCTTCCCTTCCTAATACCTCCCTGCTCGTCGCCTATCCATTTCTTCGTTCTCACTCTCACTCTCTCAATCACTACCCTACTGTACACCTTCCCTACTATGCTCAAAAGACATATTCCTCGGTGGTTACCACACACTCCTCTTTCCCCTTTGCCCTTATATAGGGGGACTATTATGCCAGTCTTCCAGTCATCTGGTGCATTCCCCTTCTCCCATGCTAGTTTGCAAATTTTCCATACCCATTCGATCACTATCTCACGGTCTCACCACCATACCTCAACATTTCCCCACACACTCCATCTGTTCCTGGTGCTTTCCCCAACTTCACTCTTTTCATAGCTTCCCACACTTTTGACCTGATTCCAACCTCCTCCTCCACTACTTATCCTCTTCTCGATCCCATAACATGCCTTCTTACGCATCAAATCAACCAAGCTACAGACCAACATGGTGAAACACATACAATAGCACTGGATATATCAAAGGCATTTGATAGAGTCTGGCATCAATCTTTATTGTCGAAGATGTCACACTACGGCCTTGCATCATTAGTTCCACTAATTTCTTCTTATCTTCATAACAGAAAAATATGTGTAATGGTAGATGGCCTTTATTTTCAATTTCACTCAATAAATGCTGGTGTTCCCCAGGGATCAGTTTTGGCCCCAACTCTGTTCCTCATTCATATCAATGATCTCATATCTACCACTCATAATCCAATACATTCCTACGCAGATGACTCAAGACTCCACAGTTCCTTCACATTTACCAATTCTTTCACCCAACCCGATCTTATAAATTCAAAAATAAACACTGCAATTTCTCTGAACCAGGACCTTTCTAGAATTAATGAATGGGGACAAAAGAATCTAGTTTCCTTTAATGCACAGAAAACCAAGTACATTCAATTTTCTAACCGACAGAATCTCACTGACTCCCATATATTTTTTAATGATGTAAATATTCCCACTTCCCCTAGTATTGACATTCTCGGTGTAACATTAACTACTAACTTGAGCTGGACACATTATGTTAGAAGCATTGCTAAGAATGCCTCTAAAAAACTGGGACTCCTGTACAGAGTTCGAGAATTCTTCACTGACGAGCAGTTGGCCGTAATATATAAAAGTCATGTGCGTTCTCAGATGGATTACTGTTCACCTCTGTGGAGTGGAAGTGGAGTGGTTGCATTGAGGCAGTTGGACAAAATTCAAAATAAAGCTATTAGATTAATCAATAACCCTGCAATCACACAGGACCTTCCTACATTATCCATACGAAGAAACGTTGCATCCCTTGCATTATTCTACAGATAATTTCACAGCAATTGTTCAGAGGTACTTGCTTCAATTGTGCCGCCTCTCCACATCTTTCCCCGTAGAACTAGGGCAGCTGAGAGCGCCCATGAATTTACACTTTCTCCTCCACAATGCAGAACTTCTGCTTATCAAAATTCATTTATCCCTAGAACTACTACTCTTTGGAATTCACTTCCCTCGAGTTGCTTTCCACAAACTTACAATCTACAAATGTTTAAATCCAGTTGTTACAAACATTTTATGAATGGAGATGCCTTTAGGCACATGGACCTTTTTGTTTTATCTGTGTTTTTCCTTCCTCCGTTCATTGTCTCTTAAAAAAAAAAAAAAAAAAAATACAACTATGTTTGCTGGCTCTTCATTCCTTATATTTAGCAACTCATTAAAGTACTCCCTCCATCAAAACTCCATTTCAATACATTTTGTAATAATACATATATAATATATATATATATACTGTATATATAAGCGTCCAGCTGAATGAATTCGCTAGGTAAAATTAAATCGGCCAAACCAATTTACTAGCATTGCTTGACTAATAAAAGTTCTGCGTATAATTTATAGTCTATGTCCCACCCGGTGACCTCGTATGACTTTCCCATATAGGTCCCCCATTGTGAGGAAGGTCAAGGTACCCCAAGACAAGTGCAGGATATGACCTACAGTCCTACACGCAATGAGCCTATTCTCCTGCTACCGTCATTACCCTGGGGAGCGAGGACAGCGGAAGTAGTGTAGATAAACAGAGGTGAAATTGATTTGCCCTATAAATCCCATCAAAATTTTACTTTCTACCCTTAGATAATTTGTCTTGGTTCAGGAAGTACCTTATGGACGTATGATTTCACATGTTCTAATACATCCTTCTCATATCTGCTTACACTCTCATATCTGCTTACACTCTCATATCTGCTTACACTCTCATATCTGCTTACACTCTCATATCTGCTTACACTCTCATATCTGCTTACACTCTCATATCTGCTTACACTCTCATATCTGCTTACACTCTCATATCTGCTTACACTCTCATATCTGCTTACACTCTCATATCTGCTTACACTCTCATATCTGCTTACACTCTCATATCTGCTTACACTCTCATATCTGCTTACACTCTCATATCTGCTTACACTCTCATATCTGCTTACACTCTCATATCTGCTTACACTCTCATATCTGCTTACACTCTCATATCTGCTTACACTCTCATATCTGCTTACACTCTCATATCTGCTTACACTCTCATATCTGCTTACACTCTCATATCTGCTTACACTCTCATATCTGCTTACACTCTCATATCTGCTTACACTCTTACTACAACAATTACACAAATAATGGAAATCCCCAGCCCTTTCCCCTTTTTTATGCAAGTCACTTTATGTATACAGAAGAGTGACCGTGTCTTAAATTACTGAAGCAAATAGCAATCGAGTACTAAGACTACTACTACAGTACTACGGATTGGATAATACGCGGAGCTAGGCTGTGTTAAGACTTATCTTCATGTCTTACCTGCTAGAACCTGCGTAAGTTGATATTCTTGTACCTGGTGCAAAGGTTAATTGCATTATTAATGTCACCAATGTTATTTTTTCCAGGTTTGACCCCAGTTCCACAGCCACACATTCTGGCTAGAAATTTCCAGAATATATGAATCGTTCGGAGAAAGATTTTGTTTTATAATACTTAAATCACCTAAAATATTTTATTGTTCTAGATATCGGAAGAACTCGATATTCAACATTTGTAATTCGTTAGCGAGATATTTGGCGAACAGACAGACGAACACACACGCAGGCAAGAATGAAATTAATACACTTCCGTTCCATAAACACAAATATATAAACCGGTATGGATACAGAGACAAGAGGGCTAACAGTTTATACTTAGTTTGATTTGGCTGGACACTTTTATCAACAACCTTGACATTATTTCCCCACGTGTATCAAGACAGGTCAACTGTGAACAATTTATCATAATCTACATTTTCGTTGTCGTTGAAGATTTTGAATGTTTTGCAAGGGACAAGGTACTGTACAGTGCAGGGGAAGGTCAGTGCAGGAACCATCATAGAGCAGACCGGATATGACGTCACTCTTTGTTATTGTTCTGGTGGTGGTGACTTTCTCGGATCCTGCTGTGACTGGCCCCAATATATGGTCAATGTCGCAATACTAATTTAATCTCTGTCTTTTATTAAGCACCATTACTTCCACAAGAAGTCACTAGCACCAGAAACACTTTACCAGAGTGTTTTGTCCCAGATGGGATGTTACAGATATTCAGTAATTCCAAGTCCCTATTTACTGCATCGAGTATTATGAGACTTGCCCCTTTGTCTCATCCTACTTGGAAATGAATCAGGTCCTCTCGTTTGTGAGCCTAGCCCAATACCACTGCGGCATTTAGCTATTATATGGAGGGATTCGTGTTAGTTATAGATGTATAAACGGAAATTAATACATTAGTTATCTAATGGATTATTAGGCACAGTTGGAGTCATAAAGTTAAGAATAATTTGAGCATCGTTTAAAAAAATACTACTGTTTAAATCTGTGTGGCTCATTGTGAATCGGTTTCTTAATACTAAACCACACAGATTGAAGCCTTTCTTTACTTTACTTATTATCAGAACTATATCAATGACTGTCTTGCTTGTAACTTCATTCATCTTAGTGTAATAACATTATGGAATCAGTGATGGGTGATAGACTCACTGATCTTAACACACGGGTGACTACAAGTAACACAATAATAATTAAGCTCATCTTCGCTAGATTTAACACCAGCGCTTTCGTTGTTCATACTAATATACAATTTTACACTTTTGCAATACTTCATTTTGAATTACTACTTTCTAACGTTGATGATAGTTTATCTACGTATATATCGTAGACACCAGTGCAGCAGCCACTACATTAATGTGTTATTAGTCACACGAAACACTATTGTATGAGTATCTTCACAAACAAATACTCTCCAGACAATTTTCATTAGGTTTTATAAAAACGACATAGTAATATTATTGCGGATGTAAAAACAGATAGATATATTAATGAAATGGCAACTCTAGAATTGATTACGTTAAGTGAAACACCCTGGTGTTTTGTATCCCCCATGGTTGGTGTTGTTTTGTATCCCCCATGGTTGGTGTTGTTTTGTATCCCCCATGGTTGGTGTTGTTTTGTATCCCCCATGGTTGGTGGTGTTTTGTATCCCCCATGGTTGGTGTTGTTTTGTATCCCCCATGGTTGGTGTTGTTTTGTATCCCCCATGGTTGGTGTTGTTTTGTATCCCCCATGGTTGGTGTTGTTTTGTATCCCCCATGGTTGGTGTTGTTTTGTATCCCCCATGGTTGGTGTTGTTTTGTATCCCCCATGGTTGGTGTTGTTTTGTATCCCCCATGGTTGGTGTTGTTTTGTATCCCCCATGGTTGGTGTTGTTTTCTATTACCAAGATATAGCTCTATTAATGATCACTTAAGGTTACACAACTAAGCTGTAAGCTCTATACATACATTTAATACTAGTTGAACTATGTTAGTCAAGAAGTAATTCATGTACAATTATGCATTCCTTACAAATGCTGCATGCAACGTAGGTTCTTAATTTGTTCACTGGGCAGCATATGCATTTGTTGTTACTGTATATTCACATATGCCACATATACAGTAGTGTACTCCCCTCATTCATGCACACTCTCTCTCATACTTCCTTATCATTGTACAGTACCTCACTCCTGTACACTCCATCCCCCCCTGCTCCACCCCCCCCTCACATACACACAGCTCCTCATCTCTGTACCTCATCCCTCTATACATACTTACTATAAACTTATACCCCCCCCCTCTTGCTCTCTCTCTCTCACACACACACACACACTCACACACCTCCTCATCCCCGTACCTCACCCCCTCTTTACACCCTCCTTAGTCCCTTATACCCTCTCCTCTCTCTCTTTCACACACACACACACACAAACTCTCTCTTTCTCTCTCTCTCTCACACACATACACCTCCTCATCTCTGTACCTGACCCTTCTATAGACTCCCCTATAACCCTTATCCCTCCTTCTCCTATGCTTCTCATTGCCTTCAAGTACTATCACGTCCAGACTCCAAGTACTCTTGTCTCCCTTTAGTACTGTGCTCCTATATCCCTCAAGTACACGACTGGGTGATGTAACGTATGCTCCTTTCCTCTCTTAGCATAGTGCATAGGGTAATAAGTACTTCAACCCGTTCAGTAAGCTAAGCCATGTATGAATACTTAGAACACTTGAAATAGTACAAGACTGAGTGAAATGTAAGTACTTCTAATATCCTTCAGGTGATGTAATTACTTCCACCTCTTGAACTTTTAACATTACATAATTAATCTTGCCTTTAATCTGTAAAATATTTTGGATATTAAAATGTAATTAAAGTGTCTACGATCATTTACCCTTCTAAAAATATATTGGTAATTATAAAATCAACTAATATAAGGATATAATGGTATTTACAGTAATCAAGGGTAGAGTACTATCAATTTATCCTGCGTGATTTCAATGAATGTATCTTTTTTACACCCATGATTTTTTAGAGTGCAACCAAAAATGTGAAGGTGGAGACATGCACTAAGCTATTGGCTGGAATTTGCTGCTAAATTTATCTCTGTCCTACCTTTTTCGAACCTGTTGGGTGAAGTACTTACTATCCCGGTACACAGATTGCGACAGTTTAACTAAACAAAGTTTAGTTTCAGCTTTATATTATTCCCCATCCTGACAGCTTGAGCCATTCTTTTACCACACACCATATATATGTTGCTCATCTGGTTACTTGTA
Organism: Lithodes maja; assembly: GCA_037953745.1. Taxonomy (NCBI): domain Eukaryota; kingdom Metazoa; phylum Arthropoda; class Malacostraca; order Decapoda; family Lithodidae; genus Lithodes; species Lithodes maja. The sequence goes on along the minus strand of JBAKBP010031551.1, from coordinate 2,441 downwards.
TTGTGGATAATTCTTGTGTATGTTATGTTTCACATGTAGAACAAAGCAACTGAAGAAAATGTCCTTGGAGTATTGTGAAAGCTATATGAATTATCTGATGAACAATTTGAGTGACGGAGGGTAAAGGAACACTTTCAGTCAAATGTACTCCTTCGGTCGAGCCTTGGCAAACTAATATTGCAGGTAGTAGACTACTCTTTAAAAAAAAAAAAAAAAAAAAAAAAAATCGAATCATTGACCAATTATATATTCCACTGATTAATGATCTCGCGCTTTCTACTCTTCAACTTAAATCACATGCTTAAAATGTAGTAAATAGACGTAATTGAGTTTTAAATCAAAACTTGGTGTATGATAATACTGCTATACATATGAGCAGTATGTATAATACAGCATAAGTGAACCATGCCAAGAGTACAAACAATGGTCTACGTAACATTATGTAATACTTTATAATATCAGAATATTACGTAATATGTGCACTCCAATTCCTCCAGGGTGTATTAAGTGATGCAACCAAAGTACTCCAACATGACCTAAGCGTATATTATATTACATAATCGTGTTACCACCCTCCCTAAGCAACACTCGTGATATAATGACTGAGTACACATTTATAGATCACGCCATAATATTACACAGGGTCTGATGTACACATAACCTTTGCACTCAGACTCGCCAGACAGACGGAGGGAGAGAGAGAGATATGTGAAGGACTCTTAGTGCTGAGCCGGTATCACACGAGCGATGTCTTCCTCAAATTTGATCGGCAACTCTGGTCTGGCTTAAAATACAAGTAAAACTGTAGTCAAATTTCTGCCACCAACAATACTCTATCATCAGTCTAGTTTCCGATGCTAATGTAATAGATCAGACATATTACAGTACAAATTTTGACCTTCGAAAATTGGCGATAAAAGCTCTGGTGTGATACTTCCTTTACTGGTTTCCGGTGGTGTGACTTGTAGGCCTAACTAGTCTGGTTGTGTACGCTGTAATATTTCATGGGACACATTTTTGTTAGCAACTAGCAGACGGTTTTAATCAGCGTTTGGAGAACCGGAATTAATACAAAAAAAAAATTGAATGTAATGACAATTCAATGTTTCAAGGGTTAAAATATGCATAAATACAACGTGAATAGAATGAATGTGGTATCACAACTATCTCGACTTCTTGAATCTAACAACAAATATTTTATCCAAATGTATTCAGCTTAGGAAGGATTTATAAGCGACAAAGGGATAGGGAATAAACCAATACATCATGGCTGGACTCAATGTGGTGTCAAGGTAAACAAACAATGCCGGTTATAATGAGGGTGAGGACAGCAGAAGAAGACCATTAGGTAGTATGAGTCTGATAATAGCTGTCCTTGTTTCGTATAGGTAAGGTTCAGGGTTACCTATACGTATAGGTAAGGTTCAGGGTTACCTATACGTATAGGTAAGGTTCAGGGTTACCTATACGTATAGGTAAGGTTCAGGGTTACCTATACGTATAGGTAAGGTTCAGGGTTACCTATACGTATAGGTAAGGTTCAGGGTTACCTATACGTATAGGTAAGGTTCAGGGTTACCTATACGTATAGGTAAGGTTCAGGGTTACCTATACGTATAGGTAAGGTTCAGGGTTACCTATACGTATACATAATATATATAGTCGCTATGATTAGTGATAGATAGGGTTCTGTGCTACCATAAAGTTCAGTTAAGATACAAGCATATTAGCTCTGAATCGTTATAGATAGGGTTATGAGTTAGCTGTTAATTTGGTTAAGGTGTGAAGTTTCACTCGTGGTACATAGGGTTCTGGGTAAGCTATATAAGTTCTGTTGAAAGATAGTAACTCTGGTTAGTCATAGGTATAGGCTTGTGGGCTACCTATATATTTATGTTATATAATCATTCTAACTCGTGATATGTAGAGTTTTGTAATAGCTATAATTCGTGATAAGGTAATGAAGATCCAAGTTGAGATAGGTAAGGTTTGGAGTTATCTGAATGTTTTCAGGTAAATAGTATAGATCTGATTATTTATAAAGCAACCTCTGAGTTAGCCATGAATTAAGATATGACATAATTACTCTGACTCGAGATGGGTATGTCTCATATGACTTCAAGAGAGCTCTATTCCACACATTTGCATGACCTTTATGGGTTCAAGTGGCGCTTTATCAATTGATATTTTTTGTTTTTTAATTTGTAATTTTGTGCTTCTATAACGAACCACTAAATCAGTGTGAGCACTGAGTATCCATTTTGCTAATTATAATATACCGGTATATAATTATATATATATATATATATATACATTATACAGTATATATATATATATATATACTGTATATATTATATGTATATACATATATATATATGCAGCATATATATATATATATATATATATATATATATATATATATATATATATATATAGGGGAG
>JBAKBP010031550.1:0-24302 GCA_037953745.1 Lithodes maja | reverse complement strand
ATAAATGCTACGAGGTCATACCCACTTGTGAGGTTGGAGTTGAGAGTGGGAGAGGTGTGCAGGGAGCTGGATGTAGGGATCGTTGAGTGTTTGCCAGTTGAGGGCGTCGACCTTCTTCTCGGCAACGACTTTGCGGTGCCCACTTCCGGGACTCCACCCTTAGTCGTTGCCGAGAGGGCGGCCGACGTGGATGGTGAGAATCGGGAATGGGTTGGGAGGTGCCAACAGGATGAGATGGCCTGTGTGGTAACCCGATCTCGCTCTGCGGCTCCTGCACAGCCTAGCACTCAACCTCGGGGACAGTGGAGGAAGGATCAGGAGAAGGTTGCTAAGGGCAGGAAAAGGGACATTGATTCTGCTGCACTTCTCGGTGATTCGGTACTTGGACCTATAATAAACACGGGAGTTGACTCTGGCCCAGATATGGTGTGTAACAAGGCAGAGTTGGGTAAGACTTCGCGTGAGGCAAGAGCTGTAGCGAGAGCCACTAAGGCAGTAGAGCCTACTAGCCGGGGTAATGTCTTATTACAAAACCATCTTGATGCATTGACGCCCAGGGACATTAGTGAGCAGCAGCTGCAAGACGCTAGCCTAGCTCGTTATAGCAATGGTGCCATAGAGTTGGAGGAAGATGGGGATGCGAAGCCGGGAGATTTCTTTAGGCTCAACAGGATATTGTACCGCAGATTTCTAGACCCCAAATCGAAGTGGGAGGGCGGTGCGAGGGTAGTAGACCAGGTGGTTGTTCCAAATAAGTATAGAGAGTCCTTATTGTGTCTGGCGCATGATGTGCCGGTGGCGGGTCATTTGGGGGTAACAAAAACATTGGCGGCATTGGGCAGGTTTTTCTGGTGGCCTGGGGTCAAGGCTGATGTCTGTGCATGGGTGGCTGGGTGTGCAACCTGCCAGACAACGGGGAAGCCTAACCAGACCATCCCGAAGGCACCTTTGTTTCCCATACCTGTCACCGGGCCTCCGTTCAGCAAAGTTGTAGTAGATTTGGTTGGCCCTTTCCCGCCTACTAGTAGTGGCAATAAATTCCTGTTGACAATCATGGATGTGGCTACGAGATACCCGGACGCATACCCCATGAGAAACGGCTCGGCAAAGGCAGTTGTTAAAAACTTATTATTGTTCTGTTCCCGTTATGGATTTCCACGTGAGGTGCAGTCAGACCAGGGGAGCAATTTTACATCCAAATTGTTCAAGCAAACCCTTCAGTTGCACGGTATATGTTCTGTAGTGTCGTCAGCCTACCATCCCGAGAGTCAGGGAGTCTTGGAGCGGTGGCACTCGACCCTGAAGAGTATGCTACGCTGTTACTGTGCAGAACATGACACTGATTGGGATTTGGGTCTGCCGTATGTTCTGTTCGCTGCACGTGAAGTCCCAGGAGAGAGCCTGGGGTTCAGTCCAAATCAACTAGTCTTTGGCCATAATGTGAGAGGACCTTTAAGTATGGTGAAAGAGATCTGGGAGGGCGAAGAGAAGCCGGGGTCTGTACTTAAATATATCCTTGAGAGCCGGGAGAGACTTATAGGTTGCATGGCAGCGGCAGGTAATAACTTGGTTAATGCACAGGCGGTCATGAAGCACCAGTATGACGCCAAGGTGAAGCTTCGGGAGTTTTCGGTGGGTCAGGAGGTAATGTTGCTTTTACCTTTGCCTGGACACCCCCTTTCTGCCAAGTTTATTGGGCCGTATGTGGTGGCTAAGAAACTGTCCGACCTTGATTATCTCGTTGCAACACCTGACCGTAGAAAAAAACATCAGTTATGTCATGTTAACCTCATGAAAGAGTATGTGAGACGCCCCTCAGAGCCTCTCACTGTCCCTGTGCTGGCCTGCAGCGGCCAGGGTGGAGAAGGAGGTGGGGACAGTCATGCTGCTGAGGAGGATAGCTGGGACTGTGTCATTTCCGCGGAACAGTGGGCGGGGAATACTGAACAAGAGGCTAGGCAAGCTGTAAGTCACCTGCCTGAGCACCAGGGTGCTGCTGTCCTAGGCCTGTTCAGGTCATACCCCTCTGTTTTCGCCGAACACCCAGGTCTCACTACTCAGGTAACGCACGACGTGGACGTCGGTGATAATGTGCCCTTCAAGTCAGTGCCCTACCGTGTGCCCCCGGTAAAGTTGCCAGCTTTACGGGAGGAGTTAAAGTACATGGTTGAGAGAGGGATGATCACTGAAGGTTATGTGAAGTGGACATCACCCGTCACGTTGCAGCCAAAACCTGACGGCAAGGTGCGGTTCTGCATAGATTTTCGTAGGCTAAATGGCTTGACCACTACCAACCCTTACCCTTTGCCTCGAGTTGACGACAGCGTGGACAAGATAGGGAATGCAAAGTACCTTACTAAAATTGATCTTGTAAAAGGCTACTGGCAAGTACCCCTGTCGGACCGAGCTAAGCAAGTTTGTGGTTTTGTGGTAGATGGCAAGACCTACCAATGTAACGTAATGCCTTATGGGCTTAAGAACGCACCTGCCACGTTTCAGAACCTGATGAACGATATTTGTGACGAAATCCCTAACTGCACGGTCTACCTTGATGACGTGATAGTGTATGATGACGATTTTGAAAATCACCTAAGGCACTTAGAGACCCTGTTTGGGAAGTTGCACGATGCTGGGCTGGTGGTGAACCTGAGGAAGTGCGAGTTTGTAAAGGCTACTGTGCAGTATCTTGGCTTCGTGGTCGGGTTAGGCCGGGTGTGCCCCCCCCTGAGCAAGATACAGGCTATCAATATGTTTCCCAGGCCCACCACTAAGCGCCAGGTCATGCGGTTCCTAGGTATGATAGGCTATTATAGGCGCTTCATCCGGGGATACTCTACTGTCTTAGCACCGTTAACTGATCTACTGTCAAAGTCAGTGAAGTTCTGTTGGGCTGCGGAGTGTCAGAGGGCTTTCGACCTAGTCAAGCACCTGCTGTGTACACATCCGATTTTGAGAGCCCCAGACTTCTCCAGGAGTTTTCAGCTGGCGACTGATGCCAGCGGTGTGGGTGCCGGGGCAGTGTTACTGCAGACTGATTCCGAGGGCTTGGAACACCCAGTGAGCTTCTTTTCTCGCAAGTTTAATTCGGCACAAAGGAATTACTCGACTATAGAGAAGGAGCTTCTTGCTATCGTTTTGTCGCTCAAACATTTCGAAGTTTATGTTCCAGCCTACGGCCCGGTAGTGACGATTTATACGGACCATCATCCCTTGAAATTCCTAAATCAGTTTCACAATCGGAATATGCGGTTGACCAGGTGGTCCCTAATGCTCCAAGAGTATAATCTCAACATTCAGCATATTGCCGGGAGTGAGAACGTGATAGCAGATTGTCTATCAAGGGTTGATGATCCAGGATAGTCGTGCACGGTGTGTGGGTTGAGCAGGAGTAAAATTAGGCTATCATAACGCCGTCCAAAAAGATTATAAAACAATAAAATAAACGAGAATTTTTTTTTTTAGTTTTGTAAGTCTTTATTGTTGTAGCATGATGCATGCGATATTGTGTTTTATGTATAATTCACACTTCAGTTGTTGTGCACCTTTTGCAATTAGTGGCAGCTAAGGGTAGCAGGTCGGTTGGTTGCCTGTCAGATTTTGATAATGCTTCTAAGGTCGATTATCTAAAATCTTGGGGGGGCTGTGACGCACCCAGTGCGTGGCAACGCAACCTGATTGTACTCCTTGGTACTCCACTGTACCGCCCGTACCACTGTACCGTGCTGGCTACCGTCAGCAGCTATGTATATTGAGTGTGACAACTTATAACTATGTTCTTTGTATCTCTGCAAAGGTCTCGTCATGTGCTAACCAGTGGTGGGTTTTGTTTTAAGCCATGTCGAGATCTTCCATTTAATATGTAGTATCAATAGAGAAGTTGATAGATAAGACAATGGGAGTTCAGAGAGAGAGAGTGAGTTAGGCTTCAGAGCGAGAGGGTAGCAACGCGCCACGCTGCCGGGGGGGTGGTTGCCAGACGTATGGACTGGTTGGCAGCCTTGCGCTTATAGCTGGGCGCGACAGGGTTGGTAGTCCATTGCCGCCTGCCTATGCTGCCTGGGCTGCCCATGTTGTCGTACAGCACATTGCCTGGAGGCTCGCTGTGTGTTCCATGATCAGGTTGCCTAGAACCTTTGAGATTCTAACATCCCTTGCCCTCTCTCCCAATTTCTCACGGTTGCACTCTTTCTCTCTGACGACATTACTCTCATTTCATTCTTCTCTCTATTTAAATGCATACCCTTCCCTTGAGGTCCTAAAGGAGTTTCAGCACTCACCTCTCGTATTACTCTTAGGACAAGCATATATTTACATGTATTAGATTTAAGGGGTTAATGTGAACAGCGATCTTCTTGATGAGGATAGTTGGTGAACGTTCTACATGTTCACGAGTTATATGCCCCGCTCATCATCCAATTTGTGACTAGACTGGTGCCATGTGTAAGAGCCCGACCATGCCCAGGAGTTGTCTGTAGAGGGGCGAGGACTTAGCCTTGATTTGCATACCGAGCCAGGAGCGAGTGTAGTACCAGAGACTACAGCTCGCTCGTAGTGCCGGTATAGTAGAGTAACGTAATTTATCTGTCCTTGTGTTCTCTACAGTCTTTTCCTGGGTTCTCGCTTTCGGTGCTGGGACTCGTTGTTCCTGTGACTTGGCCTGCTAGCTAGAACACATGGGGATGATGAGTGGGATATATCTTTATTTTACTATGCATTGCAGCTCTCTTTAAGTATATGTATCTAACACTTTACAATACACATTACTCACACACAAGACAACACTATTAATACTTTCATGTATCAATTAACTGCACTGTCGTTTTGCTGCTGTGTCCGGAGTTCTGTTGTGTAGGGCGCATACGGACTCAGAGGGGAGACAGAGTGAGAGAAGCGAAGTAGCCTATGCGGTAGTAGGCTACCGGCGCAGTACTGTTGCCTGCAACCTTTTAGTTATTCCAAGTATAGATTCATTATTATAATAAGTGACTACTATTTATGTTCCTTCCATGTGTATTATTAGGTATCTACTGGATCATGAACATCTTGTATGCTACATGCTAGTGCATGTTAGTAGGGGACAGTTATTCTAGTGCACGCGCTTTCAAATAGGCGTGTACATTTGTCATTTAGCATTTCACTGTCATACATTTAGCCTGCTTCTATTCTACATTATTAGAGGCTTAATATTAACGTAGTTTCTTGAGTATTGCATTTCTTTAGTAATAACGTAACCTATAAATGTCTGAGGGAGTTTAGCCTCATAGCCTACCCCTGTTGTACACTTTCGCCGAGTTAAGGTACCTCGTTACCATAGACGATAACTCTGTAGGGCGTTGGTGCTTTTGTTGTCTGGAGCATATAGTATTTGGGACTGGAATCGAGCGTGTCGTTGTCACATAAGCCATTTCTGTCCTACGATCAAGAATCCCGAATATGTATTGCCGATCCAGCCGTAACAGTGTGCAATGATGGTTTACCTATAATTTACAAGACATGAGAACAATCGACGTTAATCACTAACTGGCAGCTAGAGGAGGAAAGTGGGGGAGTTGGGGATAGTTTGGGGGTGGAAGGTGGGGGTAGACTTGGACCGGACTCTCCCCTTCCACCTGCCCAGGGTGGAGGAGGGAAAGGAAGGACCCAACCATGAGCAGCTTTTAGTACGCGTGAGTGTACAGCTACTGACAAATATTCGTGAGTTCTTGAGATTTTCTGTATGCGGATATCCGTTTACATATGTCTTCCAGATCAAATCAGCTATATATCAATAAATACACATTATGTACTTATTTATACACAGCTGATTAATTCTAAACATCAATCTAAATGAATATAATTGCACAAAGAAATCCTAAGAGCTCACGAACATTTGTCAGTAACTGTACATGCGAAATAATGTGGAAAAAAAACCCTAGAGAGCCTCCTTCTTTGGCCAGGAAATGCAAGTTACGATGCTGAACATAGAAAGTCCTGGAATGCGTGGAGAAGGACAGTTCGCTCTCTTCCAAGCAATTGCACAATATGAGACAACATGCAAACCCTCAACGCAGAAAAAAAAAATATATACGTAATCTAAAAACACACCATGCGGAAAAAATAACGAAACATAAAAGCGCAAACACACACACACACACACACACACACACACACACACACACACACACACACACACACACACACACACACACACACACACACACACACACACACACACACACACACACACACACACTTAAGCTCAGGAGAGGGAGCAGTAATTGACAGGTTAGAGTAAAATTCTCCACTACCACACTACAACTTTATCATCTACACACACACTATATATATCTCTCTCTACACAATCTCTCTCTCTCTCTCTCTCTCTCTACACAATCTCTCTCTCTCTCTCTCTCTCTCTCTCAAGATCAGGAGGGCGGACAGTAATTGACAGGTCAGAGTAAAACCCTTTACTACCACGCTACAACTTTATGCCAGGCTGAAGGCCAAAATTAAATAAATTACTATTAAAATTGAAAGTCTCAGAAGCGTTCTTGGTAAAAAAAAATAAAAATAAAATAAAAACATAAAACAAATAATTCCTGCTTTGATTTGGAGTTATATAGTTTTATTTTGGAAAGTGCGATGCGTAAAATATAGGGCAATGTACTGTATGTAGCCTAGTAACCCAAGTTCGAATCCCGGGTGAATCATACGGTTTAATTAATTTAATTTGGAGGTGTTTGGTGTTGGGAGTGAAGTTAATAAATTAGATTACATCAGTAAATTAATAGGCGCCATCACAGCTGCGGCTTGTGTGTTCGAGTCATGTGATAATGGGTGGCTTGAAATGAGGAACAGATGCTTGTTAACCCTATTTCGTCCGAGGGGGGCGTGGGGGTTGGGGTGGGGAAGGGGAGGGGGGAAGAGAGAGAGTCTTATTGAATCTCCCCTGTTTAGCGCCATTTCTTTGGAGATTTTAAGACGTTTTTCCCGATTAGTTTGGCGATAATAAGAAGGTTCACCCCATTCAGGTATCGATTGTTTTCCTGGATGAGTGACAGCGAGCCTGTAATTACGAAATCGGCTTTCGGCCAAACCAGTTTTCTATTGAAAAATTTACAAATTTGGCTTGGAGGGGGTCTGAGAGGGCCTTTCTTTTTCTGTTATCTTTGTTATTATTTTTTGTCTTTTAGATTGAAGAACATCTGAGAAGGCGTTTGTGTTAGCCTAGAACAAATTAAATTGCATCGCTCAAAAATAGCAAAACAAGCAACCAAACAAAATCCTCAATAATAATTCCGCAAAATATCATGAATAACATGCAAGACGTTGAGCAAGATATATAGAAAAAGGCGGATTCCAAAGCTTATATGTGCACAACAACGCCATCTAAGATCAACAGGTAGAAACAGTCAAGATTGTTAATGGTATTGAAGGGCCCTGGAAAATGTTTTGGGATATTATTTGGAAAAAGGTTTGCACGCTCGCTGTCACGACTGTTACACGCGTTTAATTCGAGATTTGTTTCGGAAATTTCCCCCCGGCCAGCTGTTAGTTCAACCTTTACCTGTGTTGGCTCGGGTTGTCCCTCTCACAGGGAATAGGTCCGCTTGGGGGCATTCTGTGTATGGCCACCCTCGTAAGGGGAGTAAGGCGTCCGGCAATAGATAGATAGATAGACCTGTGTTGGTGGTGTAATGGTTTACATGTTATATTCTGGGTGTGGTGTCCCGAGTTCGAATCCCGGGAGGACCATATGGTTTCATTAGTATATTCAAGTGCATTGGGGTTTGTAATTGATGATTAATGTTAAAAACGGGGTATTACTAAATTTGCTTCTGTTATATATATATACAGTATATATATATAATTGATGACAATCATATTAGATGCAGGTGTAACGGTCGTGACTGCTAGGTATGGCAATTGCGGAAAATGCAAAAAATGTATTTTATATAATTTATTGGGGACAATGCAGGCCTATGGAATCCGGTAAAAATTTAAGAGACCCCGGACAGCCTTTTTACTAGTTATGTTGTTTTGTTAGGTTATGTTAAGTTCAGGGTCTCTTCAATTTTTACCTGGAAGTCTTATACTGTACTCATGTATAATCCACTGTGGGACAATATTTTGATCACATTTATAAAACCCGATAATACAGGAGGAAAAAACCAAAAACTAAGTCCCGTCACTTTCAGAGGTTCCTTGGATGTCCTCCCGGTTTACAAACGTCGGTGACTAATACTGTAAGACAAAGCTATAGAAAACACAGACAAAGCTATAGAAAACACAGACAAAGCTATAGAAAACACAGACAAAGCTATAGAAAACACAGACAAAGCTATAGAAAACACAGACAAAGCTATACAAAACACAGACAAAGCTATACAAAACACAGACAAAGGGTATCCCATACGTGACCTAAAATACATAGTCCAAAGTATACTAGGCTAGGTTAGGTTAGGTTGTTAGGTTACGCTGATCAGAACAAAACTAAATTGCACCAATAATTAATGAAAACCACAAGATACGAAGGAAAACTAGGGAATTCAAAACTAATTAACCCCTTATGTACCGGCGACGTCTATTTAAGTTTATTTTAACTATATTTAGACGATTGTGTTCAGCTTTAAAAGGATCTGTGGTAGTAAAAAGGGTTAAATGAGATATTTCAAAGTATGTTAACTACTAGAGGCCCTTTTTAAACTGAATAAAATCGTCTAACAGTAGCCAGAATACTATTAAAAGGCCGGCGCAGCTACAGAAGGGGTTAATGCTAAAATCGATTTGGATCCATTGCTAGAATAACACCGTGCAGAATCCCCCATGATAAAACCAGCCCCCCTTCCCTTGCAATTACCGTCCCCCTATTAACGACTATAACGACAGACCCCGCGATCATAAACGAGGGGTTTATATGTGGCCACGTCAGCGGCTACTGTGGGGGCCAGATAACTTTTCACTCATAATACAGTACTCTCTCACTCTCACTCTCTCTCTCTCTCTCTCTCTCTCCCTTGGCGTTCCTTGCAATATGTCGTCAATTCATAAGACAACTCTCTCTCTCCTCCTCCACAAACGTTTACTGCTAAAACTAAAAGCGCATGGAATACAAGACGGTGTGTTGAAATGGATAGAAAATTGGCTCAGCGACAGAAAGCAAAGAGTAGTCATAAACGGTAAGTATGGACCAATGTAAGTAGCGGGGTACCCCAGGGATCGGTACTAGGTCCAATTCTCTGGTTCAATGTTATTTTAATACCACGAATTTTGTTGATATATTTGAAGACAGATATTTAATCTATATGCTTTAAAGATCAAAAGAAAATTTGTTTTAACCCTCGGCAAAACCTAATAACAAAGTATGGTACTAAAATGTCTTTTTCGTAACAAGGTTGTCAATACGGTACTTCCAGTTATCGATAGCTCTAAAGATAATATGAAAATGTGTTAAACCCTCGGAAAAACTAATATAAAAGTATCGTACTAAAATTTAATTTTCGTAACAAGGTTGTCAATACAGTACTTTCCCGTTATCAATGTACAATCAAGCTGAAGATTGCAGAGTAAACACCATACACTTCATCGACCTTTCTTTCACCTTCGTATAATCGACAGCCAATTTTTTTTTTTTTGTATTAAGGGTACTCAACCAGCGGGGGTGTGGGGGCGGCAGCCCCCACCCATAATACTAGGTTAGGTTAGGTAAGGTTGTTAGGTTAGGCTAATGTCTTTTCAAATCACTATCGGGGAGCGAGCGTGTCTCAACATCGATCGATAGGCCTAATGGGGAAAATAGGTTTTCCGGAGATTTCTAATTAATTACAAACACTATATATTGATGCAAATGACCAATTGTGTTTATAAAAAACACTCGAAAAATTCGTGGTATTAAAATAACATTTTTCCAATTCTCTTTCTAATTTACATCAACGACATAGATGAGGGTCTCACCTGTACAATCTCAACATTTGCTGACGATACAAAAATTGCAAATAGCGTACTCTCAAAAGAACAAGTTGACGATATGCAACACAATCTAGACAAATTGTCATGTTGTGCCCAAATTTGGCAAATGAGTTTCAATGCGGATAAATGTAAAGTACTACAGATCGGATACCTAAATGAGAAAGCAAACTATTCGATGAATGGCACTCAGCTTAAGAATGTAAACAGAGAAACTGATCTGGGAGTAACAATATCGAGTAACCTAAAACCGAGTCAACAATGTTCAGAAGTTGTTAAGAAGGCAAACAAAATAATTGGCTTTATAGGCAGGTCATTTGAGCATAAATCCAAAGAAGGTATCCTAACCCTTTACAATTCCTTAGTCCGCCCTCTTCTGGAATACTGCGTTCAATCCTGGTGCCCTTATTACCAAAAAGATATAAACAAGCTAGAACGAGTTCAACGTAGAGTTACCAAAATGATACCTAGCCTAAAGAACAAACCATACGAAGAGCTAGAGAATTAAATCTATTTCCTTTAACCCAGCGCAGATTAAGAGGTGACTTAATTCAAGTGTTCAAAATCATCAAAGGCATCGACAATATGGACTGTAGTGAGTACTTCACTAACGACCAATCTAATTACACGCGGGGAAACGGTTGCAAAATTATTGGTAAATCTTTAACTCACACGAATCTAAGAATTTCTTCTTCAATCGAGTTGTCAACTTGTGGAATGGGCTTCCCCGAAACGTTATAGACTGCATCACCGTTGATTCATTTAAACTCCGCCTAGACAAATATCTCGCATCAAACCCGCGACTGACTGCGTTTGTAAATTAAAAACTTTATTTTATCCCCCCATCAGTTACTAACCCATATGTCCCCTACTAACTTCCTAATCCTGCCACGGACATTAGTTCCAGGGCAGTAATTCCCTTTCCAATGTTCCCTTACCCACTCTAAACCACTGTTTGGACACTTGATCCTCATTGTTTTGGAGGACAAGCAACCTAGAAGGGTCACTAGATCTGTTGTTGCTTGATTTCCTTTGTACTCTTCCCCTCCCCACTCTCTCTCTCTCTCTATCTCTCCTTGGCGTTCCTTGCAATATGTCGTCAATTCATAACACAACTCTCTCTCTCTCTCAGTAACTATCGTCCAATTAGCTTAACCTCAGTTGTATGTAAATTGTTAGAAACGGTCATGCGAGACAGACTCGTAAATCACTTAGAGGAAAATAACATACTTAAAGATACTCAACACGGCTTTCGTAAAAAACGTTCCTGTTTAACAAACCTATTAGACTTCTTCCACGATATCCTCAACCTCTACGATGAGAGTAAAGCTGTAGATATTATATACCTTGATTTTCAAAAGGCCTTTAACAAAGTTCCCCACAAACGTTTACCGCTAAAACTAAAAGCGCATGGAATACAAGACGGTGTGTTGAAATGGATAGAAAATTGGCTCAGCGACAGAAAGCAAAGAGTAGTCATAAACGGTAAGGCATCTAAATGGACCAATGTAAGTAGCGGGGTACCCCAGGGATCGGTACTAGGACCAATTCTCTTTCTAATTTACATCAACGACATAGATGAGGGTCTCACCTGTACAATCTCAAAATTTGCTTACGATACAAAAATTGCAAATAGCGTACTCTCAAAAGAACAAGTTGACGATATGCAACACAATCTAGATAAATTGTCATGTTGGGCCCAAATTTGGCAAATGAGTTTCAATGCGGATAAATGTAAAGTACTACATATCGGATACCTAAATGAGAAAGCAAACTATTCGATGAATGGCACTCAGCTTAAGAATGTAAACAGAGAAACCGATCTGGGAATAACAATATCGAGTAACCTAAAACCGAGTCAACAATGTTCAGAAGTTGTTAAGAAGGCAAACAAAATAATTAGCTTTATAGGCAGGTCATTTAAGCATAAATCCAAAATAGTTATCCTAACCCTTTACAATTCCTTAGTCCGCCCTCTTCTGGAATACTGCGTTCAATCCTGGTGCCCTTATTACCAAAAAGATATAAACAAGCTAGAACGAGTTCAACGTAGAGTTACCAAAATGATACCTAGCCTAAAGAACAAACCATACGAAGTGCGTCTTAGAGAATTAAATCTATTTCCTTTAACCCAGCGCAGATTAAGAGGTGACTTAATTCAAGTGTTCAAAATCATCAAAGGCATCGACAATATGAACTGTAGTAAGTACTTCACTATCGACCAATCTAATTACACGCGGGGAAACGGTTGCAAAATTATTGGTAAATCTTTTAACTCACACGAATCTAAGAATTTCTTCTTCAATCGAGTTGTCAACTTGTGGAATGGGCTTCCCCGAAACGTTATAGACTGCATCACCATTGATTCATTTAAACTCCGCCTAGACAAATATCTCGCATCAAACCCGCGACTGACTGCGTTTGTAAATGAATAACTTTATTTTATCCCCCCCTCAGTTACTAACCCATCTGTCCCCTACTAACTTCCTAATCCTGCCACGGACATTAGTTCCAGGGCAGTAATTCCCTTTCCAATGTTCCCTTACCCACTCTAAACCACTGTTTGGACACTTGATCCTCAGTGTTTTGGAGGACAAGCAACCTAGAAGGGTCACTAGATCTGTTGTTGCTTGATTTCCTTTGTACTCCTTTGTACTCTCTCCTTGGCGTTCCTTGCAATATGTCGTCAATTCATAACACAACTCTCTCTCTCTCTCTCTCTCTCTCTCTCTCTCTCTCTCTCTCTCTCTCTCTCTCTCTCTCTCTCCTTGGCGTTCCTTGCAATTTGTCTTCAATTCATTAACAAACAATTATGTCTCTCTGGTGACCCCTTCGAGGCATCAACAACTACAAATATATAAATAAATACACACTCGGAGAATAGGTGTCGGTAGCCGAAATAGGTGTCAGTAGCCGAAATAGGTGTCAGTAGCCGACATAGGTGTCAGTAGCCGACATAGGTGTCAGTAGCCGACATAGGTGTCAGTAGCCGAAATAGGTGTCAGTAGCCGAAATAGGTGTCAGTAGCCGAAATAGGTGTCAGTAGCCGAAATAGGTGTCAGTAGCCGAAATAGGTGTCAGTAGCCGAAATAGGTGTCAGTAGCCGAAATAGGTGTCAGTAGCCGACATAGGTGTCAGTAGCCGAAATAGGTGTCAGTAGCCGACATAGGTGTCAGTAGCCGAAATAGGTGTCAGTAGCCGAAATAGGTGTCAGTAGCCGAAATAGGTGTCAG
Organism: Lithodes maja; assembly: GCA_037953745.1. Lineage (NCBI taxonomy): Eukaryota > Metazoa > Arthropoda > Malacostraca > Decapoda > Lithodidae > Lithodes > Lithodes maja. Next base: position 11,124 of record JBAKBP010031550.1, on the reverse strand, counting down.
TAGCCGAAATAGGTGTCAGTAGCCGAAATAGGTGTCAGTAGCCGAAATAGGTGTCAGTAGCCGACATAGGTGTCAGTAGCCGAAATAGGTGTCAGTAGCCGACATAGGTGTCAGTAGCCGAAATAGGTGTCAGTAGCCGAAATAGGTGTCAGTAGCCGAAATAGGTGTCAGTAGCCGAAATAGGTGTCAGTAGCCGAAATCTCGAGAGGAAGCCGGTGAACAAGCAACCCAACTGCTGGCCAAGGTAAACAACCTTGCTGTGTACAGGGGCATAGTGCGCCCTTGTATTGAGTATTGTTCACATGTGTGGGGAGGCTCCTCTCACACCGCTCTCCTAGACAAAGTTGAAAGGAAGGCCTTTCGTATCATTAACTCCCGTCCACTCACCAACTCTCTGCAATCTCTCTCTCTCTCCGCCGCAATGTTGCATCTCTCTCGCTATTCTATCGCTACTATAATAATCAGTGTTCCTCAGAGCTATCCCAGTGCATACCACCTCCTTTACGTAGGGCACGTGGTACCCGTCTTGCAACTCAATCCCACCCCTACTCTGTGCAACTCTCCAACCCAAGAGTGAAACGTTACTCTCAAACTTTCTTCTACTCAACATCTGAGCTCTGGAACTCTCTCCCAGAATCAGTCTTTCCCTCTTCCTATGACTTAAATTGCTTCAAACTCCGTGTGTCCAGGCATTTTGGCTCGAACGTCCCTTGATTTTGGCCCTGTCACTCTTTCAACTATGGGGGAGGCACTCGCTATAGGCAGTTATGCCTTTTGCCTCCCTCAATCACATAGAAAAAAAAAAAAAAAAAAAACTATTTAGTCCAATTATAAGTAATTTGTACGTTTGTAGTATTATCATAATGCGAGGCAATATAATGAACTCTCATTTTGATTTGCATAAACATACAGTGTAACTCCTCTTTCAAGTCATTCTGCACTAAGGCCAGTGGTTAAGGGGAGATTTCCACTTGAGAGATATTTTTCTGGACCCCTTTCTCCCTCATGTTTAGCCCCATTGCTTTTGAGATTTGAAGACGTTCGCCCTAGTAGTTTGGACATTTTATGACATTTTGCCCCATTACTGTCAATTTTAAGACCTTTCGTGCCATGAAGGTGTCGATTTTTTCCTGGCGAGCGATAGCGAGCCTGTAATTTAAGACCAACCGGCCTCCGGCCGGGACATTTTTCTACCGAAAAATGTACAAATTTATCTTGAAAGGGGGTCTAAGGGGTGTAATTTTAAGCTTGATGAAAACGTAGGGAACAAACTAAATACCTCCCCTTAATTAAACACTACTGCACTCCTATCAGATCACGATTTATGTGATGGTATTATTGTAAGTATATATAGCGATATATACTAATGTGTCAAATATAAATACTATGATGTCACTCAAATGTCCGGTTCTGCAAACGGTCTTTACTTTAGCACACTCAATCACCAACCTGCCTGGCTGTTTCACCTTGAACGCTATTGTGATCTAAACGTTAAGGAAATTGTCGTAAGTGTGTGAAAACAGGTTCGTTGCTATCACGCGTCGTTTGCCGTTTCGAGTCTAGCATTTCACCAGCTCGTAATGTATAAGATCTGTTATATTTAGCTTAAACGTATACTTAATTTGTATTAATCCTTTCTGTACGGCGACGTGTTTTATTTCTGTACGGCGACGTGTTTTATTTCTGTACGGCGACGTGTTTTATTTCTGTACGGCGACGTGTTTTATTTCTGTACGGCGACGTGTTTTATTTCTGTACGGCGACGTGTTTTATTTCTGTACGGCGACGTGTTTTATTTCTGTACGGCGACGTGTTTTATTATGTTTTAGCAATATTTAGACGATGTGTAGTTTAAGGAGGATCTGTTGTAGTAATACGGGCGTGTTAAAATCTGAAAACTAATGGGGCTAAGCATGAGGGAGAAGAGGGGTCATAAAAACGGACCATCTCCCCTTAATGTGATTAGTATTATAATAGGCAACTGCTTTGATCTACGGTCGTTTCGGTTCCTGGCCGTTTTGGCTCAATGCCGGTATGTACTGAGAGGTGCAATTAGATGGGTCGTTTCGGCCTCGGGCTGTTTCAGTTCTGGGTTCATTTTGTCAGCTGTTGTTTAGGTCCGTATTTCTTTGGGCGTTGCTGTCGATATGGTCCGTGATCTATATATGCTCAGAGCCAAACAGTCAAACTAATCCGATCGGTACTAGCCAAGTGACCAGTTTTGTCCGTGGCTGTTTTGTAGTTTGCATTTTTTTTTTTTTTTTTTTCCAGAGCCATTTTGATGTTGGACGTGACTGAATTAGTGTACAGGTGTTCTTTTAGTCCTAGGCTGGTTTGCATATTTGGTATCCACTCAATACAGCATCTTAACATCATTATTTTTTGCTCAAGGAGTTTAGAGATAATGAGAATATAATATTATTTTTTAGGGTAGAACTCCAAAACTCCCAATAAGGATCACCTAATCGACAGTGTGAAAATACTGACGAAGTGTTATGCAAATCCAGCCAGTATTTGTTTGTTTATACAAATTCCGGTTTACAAATAGATAAACAAGCGCAATAACACAATAGCCGCAAACTAAGGCGATCATTTATTTGCCCTTCGTCTTCAACGCAGGCAAAAATATAAGTTGCAGAGAAAAACCGGCCGTGTGTTTCCGCCTGAAGATGGGTGAGGAAGGGGCGGCGGGAAGGACCCAACATTTCATCCCCTCGTCTCAACCGGTGACAGCCACCCAACTTTTATAATAAACTCCCATTTATGAGGAAGATTGCCAACTTGCCCCTCGTACCATCACCACCTCTGCCCCCCCCCCCCCTCCTATCTCTCTCTCTCTCTCTCTCTCTCTCTCTCTCTCTCTCTCTCTCTCTCTCTCTCTCTCTCTCTCTCTCTCTCTCTCTCTGAGCCAGAGTCGGGTGTTTCTTTACTGATTGTTGGACCTTTCGGAACTTGGCTCTAAGCTGTTGGCCTGTCTTGAGCTGAGATAGATAGATAGATAGATAGTCAGTCAATTCTTTATTTCGTAAAAAGCTATACATCGTAACATTTTACATATTTACAGATACAATTAAAATTAAAGGTAAACATTAACGCATTGTTGGTTCATGATTTTGAACGTACATAATTCTTCCCTTCACTGCTTCAATGTCATTGTCTTTTAAACAATTGATACTGTATGCTGCATTTAAAATATTACTAACTTCATTAATTAAATACAAGCTATTAGATACATCCACTAAACTGTTTTCAAGAAATTTACAAGGATGGGCAATCATTCTATTTGCAAATCTTATTTGATTCCAGTTCATCAAATGGTTAACAGTCATTAGGCCAGCAAGTTGACAAGCTTTATGGTTACGTTCCCAGTATTTTAGTCCTAACATTTTCTTGATTGCCTTATGATAACCAATAGCAAATTGCTTAAAGGGAACATTACACTTTCTATTACAGTACCATAGTTCTGTTCCATACAGGCTTAAGCAGTAGCTGGTAAACAGTTTAATAAACACATCAAAACTGACTCTTGCAAATTTTCGCAAAATGCAATTAAACTCGTTATAAAATGTATTTCTACATCTTATCAAGTCCTTATCATTATTCAGATTACTATCTAAGACAAATCCAAGATATTTATGTTCATTAACATTGCTAAGCTTCTCGCCATTTAATATCATAATAATTTAGAGTTATCAGCTCTGAATAACATACACACTGACTGGAGCTTTTTAATTAACAATAATGACATAAATACATCTTGGACGTTATTCGAAACCACTTACCTAAAAGCAGTGCAAGACTGCATACCATCGAAAATACGGCGTCCAGGCCATAATAATAAGCCCAAATGGTGGAATAAAGATATTTCAAACTGCCTGCTTGCTAAAAAATTTGCTAATGATAGATTAAAATCCTCACAAAATGACGAAGAACGGGTGAAATTTGTAGAGCTACGACGCAAAGCCAAAAAGTTAATTAAGCAAAGTAAAAAGACCTTAGAGTTACATATTGCGAATCAAAGTAAAACAAACCCGAAATAATTCTATAGTTATATCAGAAAGAAAAAAGTAGTTACTTCAACTGTTGGACCGTTAGTCGATGAAAATGGAGAATACACCAAAGACGAAGTACAAATGAGTAATGCCCTCAATACCTTCTTTGCATCAGTTTTTACAACAGAAGACCTCAGTGATATCCCTACACCATCGCCGATTCAGATTGATAATTCAGATGTTCTAAGCAATATCACCGTAACAGAGAGAGAAGTATTGAATTGTTTAGATAAACTCAAGGTAAATAAAACGCCTGGACCTGATACAATCTCGCCTAGAGTTCTGAAGGAAGCTAAGGATGAGCTCTCCAAACCACTGACATTACTATTCAATAAATCCTTGCAGTCTGGAACTATGCCTGATCAGTGGAAGCTAGCCAACGTAACACCGATATTCAAAAAAGGCAGCAAATCCCTACCCAGTAACTATCGTCCAATTAGCTTAACCTCAGTTGTATGTAAAATGCTAGAAACGGTCATACGAGACAGACTCGTAAATCACTTAGAGGAAAATAACATACTTAAAGATACTCAACACGGCTTTCGTAAAAAACGTTCCTGTTTAACAAACCTCTTAGACTTCTTCCACGATATCCTCAACCTCTACGATGAGAGTAAAGCTGTAGATATTATATACCTTGATTTTCAAAAGGCCTTTGACAAAGTTCCCCCACAAACGTTTACTGCTAAAACTAAAAGCGCATGGAATACAAGACGGTGTGTTGAAATGGATAGAAAATTGGCTCAGCGACAGAAAGCAAAGAGTAGTCATAAACGGTAAGGCATCTAAATGGACCAATGTAAGTAGCGGGGTACCCCAGGGATCGGTACTAGGACCAATTCTCTTTCTAATTTACATCAACGACATAGATGAGGGCCTCACCTGTACAATCTCAAAATTTGCTGACGATACAAAAATTGCAAATAGCGTACTCTCAAAAGAACAAGTTGACGATATGCAACACAATCTAGATAAATTGTCATGTTGGGCCCAAATTTGGCAAATGAGTTTCAATGCGATAAATGTAAAGTACTACATATCGGATACCTAAATGAGAAAGCAAACTATTCGATGAATGGCACTCAGCTTAAGAATGTAAACAGAGAAACCGATCTGGGAGTAACAATATCGAGTAACCTAAAACCGAGTCAACAATGTTCAGAAGTTGTTAAGAAGGCAAACAAAATAATTGGCTTTATAGGCAGGTCATTTGAGCATAAATCCAAAGAAGTTATCCTAACCCTTTACAATTCCTTAGTCCGCCCTCTTCTGGAATACGGCGTTCAATCCTGGTGCCCTTATTACCAAAAAAATATAGACAAGCTAGAACGAGTTCAACGTAGAGTTACCAAAATGATACCTAGCCTAAAGAACAAACCATACGAAGAGCGTCTTAGAGAATTAAATCTATTTCCTTTAACCCAGCGCAGATTAAGAGGTGACTTAATTCAAGTGTTCAAAATCATCAAAGGCATCGACAATATGAACTGTAGTAAGTACTTCACTATCGACCAATCTAATTACACACGGGGAAACGGTTGCAAAATTATTGGTAAATCTTTTAACTCACACGAATCTAAGAATTTCTTCTTCAATCGAGTTGTCAACTTGTGGAATGGGCTTCCCCGAAACGTTATAGACTGCATCACCGTTGATTCATTTAAACTCCGCCTAGACAAATATCTCGCTTCAAACCCGCGACTGACTGCGTTTGTAAATGAATAACTTTATTTTATCCCCCCCTCAGTTACTAACCCATCTGTCCCCTACTAACTTCCTAATCCTGCCACGGACATTAGTTCCAGGGCAGTAATTCCCTTTCCAATGTTCCCTTACCCACTCTAAACCACTGTTTGGACACTTGATCCTCATAGTCCATGAGCCAAGACCCGAATTTTGGGATATCGGTACCACCCGGGGTGACTAATTCTCTTAGGTGTTTTTAGCTTGCTACATGTCTCTAGTTTATGTTTTGATATGATAGCCCTTGCACATTGGTAGCTTAATGGTCGTTATCACTTCTTGAATAGACATACCCTACCGAAAATTCCGAAATTTTTTAAAATGTCAAATTTGGGGACAGGAATGCCTAAATGTCAACAAAATGCATATAGTAATTGTCACATTTAATACAAGTCCTGTAAATACACACTAAGCATGCCATGGGCTTGTACATACTATTATGGCAAATTACTACTCCTAAATATCATCTACATCAGACTCGGAATCTGACTGTTGTGCCACCGACTCTTCTTCAATAGCCGTGTTCTGACATGTCTGTAACCTGCACATGTCCGTGCATTTTAGACCATTGCTGAGGCAAGTACACTTAGGGAGTTCGCATGACCGCACACACTTGCAAGACAGTAGCTGCATAACAGCATCTGGTGCTGGTGAGCCTCGCATCCAGTTGATGGCAAGCTTACCGTCCTCATCTGTCATCCAACCGCAGTCTGTTGGGTTCGCAACAAATGGCTGGCTCTGAAGACTTCTCCTCCAGATCGCAGCCTGGTAGTTTGCACGCAGTGCATGCATGAAGAGGCAGTCCTCACAAGGAGGGAGTTGACTTGACTCTACCTCTCCACGTCTTGCACAGAACAGCTCATACCGAAGCTTGTTTACCTTAGTTGTGTGGGTAGATGGTAGGTACATGTGGCAGGTGATTTCCTGTAGCTTCTCAAAGAGTTCAGGAGACACTTCCCATGAGCGTCCAAGTTCGTGAAAAGCATCCTGGTATGTCTTGTCCATCTTCACCTGCTTGAGTGTCATCATCTTCCCTCGGCCAGCGAATGCACTGACGGTATCACAGCCTGTAAAGGCATGCATACCAATCAATGAATCACACACGCTGCCTCCCAGTGTGCGGCTCAGTGTGGTGATATCCAGGAATCTTGTCCGGTTCTTCGTCCCGCACTTCTGGAACAGATGGGATGGGATCTTGTGGCACATGCCAAGACACAACACCATGACGTCTGTATCTTCTGCAGTGATGATGACAGACTTGTTCCCAGATTCTGCTGCATGAAGTGCATGGAGAAGAAGGCGTGTGTCTGCTTCTTCTTGAGTTGACTTAAGCTCAGGAGCCTCTTCCCACTGCTCTTTGGTGATCTTGAAGCAGCGCTGCTCACATGTGACATACAGCTCCTTGTCCTTGAGCTTCTCCCTGTGCTGTGGTGCCTTCCATTCTTCTACCAAGAACTTGATAAGACTTGCCTTGTTGGAGGAACTACCGAGTAACTTTCTCCACTGCTGGATGTTGTGCCCAGGTTGAATGTTCTTGAAATGAATTCCTGTGCCTGCACTTCTTTTGGCTCGTTCTGCATCCTTGATGGATGTCTCCTTGTAGATATCAAACACAACATCAATGCGCCTGCTCTTAGCACCTTCATGAACAGCGTGACTCAGTGCTGTACCTGCAAGCTGTGAAAAAGTTTTGTCGTTTCCCTTCAGTTTGTGGACCAGGCTCATCCCATCAATTATGGTAGCAGAGGGCTCGGGTATCACTTCTGCAGGAGAAACATTCCTCTCTAACTCCTTTGCTAGGGCAGCCTTGTTGGTCTTGCGGAGAGACCCATCACCGCTGGCAAGTGCCCAAGGCAAAGGCCCAAGGGGATGAGCCAAGACATCACTCATTTTGAGCTTTCTGTTCTCGGCAACAAGGATCATCTGGCCAAATAGGTTCCTGTCAGCCTTTAAGATAGCCTCCTTGGCATGGTCTTGTGAGCGTGGCTTCATTCTGATGTTAGTGAACGTTCTCAGTTTCGTCTTCGTCATCGTGTCATGAAACTGTATAGTTGGCGTATCGATCTCCAGGCGCTCTTCCTTGAAGGCTTGATATGCATCCTCTCCTATTCTGTAGGCCCCTAGAAGGTCTTTGACAACTTCTGGTGGTGCCATAGTCGCAGTTGACAAACTGACAAGATCTTGTTGCTCTGCGTTGAAGGGGTTCAACCAGCTGGTCTCCATCAGTTGAACTAAAGATTGGACATCGGCCTCATCTCTTCTAATCCTGGCCATCTGTAGGTCTGGGTGGCTGAAGTCAGTATACTTTTGGCCTACTACCATAGTCCTGAGCTGCCTTAAGTACCTGCTGCGATACTCCGATGTCAGGTAGTACCTGGCGACAGCTCCGCCTTTCAGGCTGAAGCCTTTTGTGCCCCCTGGTGTCTGGGTGTCTTTGTTGATCGTCTCTTCGATTGTCTGGTCCACAGGGATCCGTCCAAAGGGATTCTTGCTACCGATCTGGACCGAAAAGCCACCTTGCATGAAGTGTTCATGGACCTCTGGGTGTTCAATGGGCAGTCGAGACATCAAGGCATAGTAGTAGGTTAGGAACCGGGCATAGTTCACTTTGTCATAGGCAAAACACCACGGTATCATCTGTCGGATTGCTCCTAGGTGGAGCATCCAGTTGCCTTCTCTGGAGGCTCGAATTAAGTCCAGCATGATCTCAACCATGTCCAGGTATGACATCCAGAATGCTGAGAGGTTGTGTTCATCTCTGAGGGTCTCAAGATAAACTTGGAAAAGCTTCATGATATGTGTGCATGATTCACTCTCCATCAGCTCTTGAAAGAGTCCCTGAGACACATTGCTGTGAAAGCTGTTGATGTCCTTCAGTGTTTCATCTAGATGGTGTATGTCCCTTGAATGGTTTTCTTCTAGCCATGAAAGGAAGCCTTTCCATGCAAGCCTCATCAGTGCTTCATACACGAGCTTGTGTAGTCTCACTGCTCTGTTGTACCTCTTGCCGTTCATCACTCCTGACACTGATCCTTCTGCGATGATACCTGATTCCACACACAGATCTCTAAGACCTGCATCTTGAAACCTCTTTCCTATGGTGGAGATGAGATTACAGATTGTGTGGAAGACGCCCATCCTGATGATAATGTTCTTGAACTTCTCTTGTTTCCAGATAACTTCGGCAGCTTTGGCATAGAGTGCTTGATCAAACATGCACACAATCTTGTTAAGCTGTAAGGACTGCATGATAGCATGCGTTTGTTCCAAGATTTCATTAACGGTGGACATTTCTGTTGCGGGAGCATTGATAGTGGTCAGGTAGCTTACAGTGTCCTGAACCACTGCAATGTCTCTGCGCATTTTGATGTTGAACCCAGTCCAACTGCTGATGGACTGGTCCTCATGGTCTGACATTCGAGTAAGAAGCCAGATATGGTTCTTTGTCTTTGAATCCTGGACTTCCTTGGTAGTGTCGACATACGCAGTCTCAATCCTAGGTGGCCCTGCCCGCCGCCCAACATTGTATATTGGCAGCATTGATGATGTCTGAGTGATGCTTCTTATCTTGGACTTGGTAATCTCTGGCAGGACTTTCTCTGGCACAGAGCCTGCAACCTTGGACTGGACAGCAATGCCATTGACTCTATGAGAAATACCTGCTCCACTTAGGGTCTCTTCAAGTTGGTCAATGTTATCCCAGGCCAGGGTTGTGAACACACCAGGGTAGATGTTTGCTGGCAGTGGAATGTCATCCTTTGAGCATTCCAGCTTCTGGATACAAAGGGCTGTATCGATCTCCTCAAACATTGAGTAAGACACACAGTGACCAAGACGATTCAGAGTTCGGATCAGTTCTGTGTTTCCTGTCAAAGACTTTACAGCATTGGTCAGCAGTACGTGCTTGGGTGGTTTTGTCTTGCCACTGGTAACAGCAAAGACCAAGTCACTGCCAAAGGAAGTGGCAAGACGTTGAGCTCTTTCAGAGGGAGTTTCACACTCACACTCTCCTGTCAGCAGGGTGTGCAGGAATTGAGTGACTGCTGCAGGAATGACATTCTGATCTGTATCGGGAGGCCATGGCTGACTCACATCTTGTTTATTGATCTCATTCCTCAGCTGCATTCCTGCTTTGGTTAAGACATCTTCAGAGTTAGCTGCTCTTGCTTCTTGCAGGTCTTTTGCCATTTTGTGTGCTTGCCGGGCAAGGTCGTCCATTGAGAGGCTGCGTGGATAGATTAGAAGCTTTCCTTTCTCATCTGGGACAAAGCGTAGTGATTCTCCAAACTCGGTTTCAATCTTTCGGCGAACATGTTTCTTTGTCGCTGGTTTCAGTTGGATAATACCACGGGACATCATGGATCTCTCAAGCCTAGATGTGAGGTTTGTTATAGGCAGTACCTCTGGGTTGGGGAATAATTTGGTCCTTATATACAAGCAGAGTTCCTCGAGGGCTTCTGTCTCAACCTCTTCGTAGCGTGCTTCCTCGCTTTCTTCCTGATTTTCACCTGCACCCGACCTGGCGGCCGCTGGGAAATCATCTTTTGTGAAGAGTTTGTAGCACGACTTGTGGTAGTGACCCTCTGCAGCAACAAGGTCTCTGCTAACTAAACCAAGGATTCTCTGGTTGAGTTTCCTTATTGCTGCTCTGCGAATCTTCTCATCTGCTCGTAGCTCAACACACTGTATGAGTGGCTCCCTTGTCTTTGTTGTTTTTATGTACTTGCTTGACTTCTCGCAGAAGATACATCCTTTGGCATACACCCTGCTAGTACTAGGGGCATCCCTTGATGCCCTCCTCCTGGGGTCGACGCTTGCTGATTCTATCTTGACACCCTTGGCAAGGATAGAATCCAGTGACTTCTTCATTGTAAAGAGACTACGACATTTACGGTGATAATGTATGTGTGGTATTCCTCCTTCTTCAAGGCCCTTGGCTGCTTCCAGGACTGGATCATGCTGCCTGATTTCTGCAGCCCTGAGTAATGTGTTCCAGGAGTCCAAATCCTGTGGTAACACCAGAGCATCGCTGTCATCATCAGAGCAGTGGATGATACAGTCGATCCGTGCTCTCTTCCTCGCAGATGGTTCCATCCTGCCGTCAAACAGTCGACACACACCTGCAAAAAATATCACCATTAAACCATGAACAAACAAACACATTACATGGAAACCACTCTACATATGTTTGCTCCTTCCAATAATAAATTATCCCCAAAATATAACCAAAAATCCCCAAATATGAAATAAACCCCTAAATATGGAGAAACTTGAAATACACATCGGAATAATTCTTGTAGAGAATCAAATAAGCTACAAGAGCTGTTAG
>JBAKBP010031549.1:0-20000 GCA_037953745.1 Lithodes maja | reverse complement strand
GGCTCCATCTGTGCAACTCATCTAGGTCCTTTTGAAGATCCTGGCAACTTTCTATACAGGTGACCTTCTTCATGATCTTAGCGTCATCCGCAAACATATTCATATGACTATTCAAGTTTTCTGGCATGTCGTTTACATAAAGTAGGAACATTATCGGACCCAACACTGATCCCTGTGGTACTCCGCTCGTCACACTCCTCCACTGTGAATATTTGTCTCGTATCGTGGTCCTCATTTCTCTTCCTATTAAAAAGTTTTCCATCCATTTTAACATCCTACCATGTACACCTCCAACAACCTGCAATTTCCACAATAACCTTTTGTGAGGCACCCTGTCAAAGGCCTTTTTCAGGTCCAGGTAAACACAGTCAACCCATCCCTCTCTCTCCTGTGTAACATCTACAACTCTGCTATAAAAGCTTAATAAATTAGATACACAAGATCTCCCTTCCCTGAATCCAAACTGTTTCTCGCTAAGCACCCCCTGTCCCTCAATAAAGTGTGTCCACTTTTTCCTTATAATTTTCTCACAAATTTTACAAACAATGCTAGTGAGGGACACCGGTCTGTAGTTAAGCGGATTTTCTCTGTCTCCTCCTTTGTAAATTGGTACTATGTTAGCTCTCTTCCATTCCACTGGCAGGCCTCCCTCATTCAGTGAAGATTTGATGATTTCATAGATTGGTTCCACTAACTCTTCCGCACATTCTTTGAGGATCCATCCAGCCACTCCATCTGGTCCCATTGATTTCCTCACGTCCAAATCCTGCATCAATTTCAGCACTTCACTTTTTGTCACTTTCATTTCAGGCATCTGTGGTGTTCTCATTTCTCTATCAGGTTCTATAAACTCCTCCTCTTTTACAAACACTGACTGAAGCTTTTCATTCATAACTTCACACAATTCTTTATCTTTCTCATAGCTGTTTGTTCCAACTCTTAGTCTGACAATACCTTCTTTTGTTTTTATTCTTCCATTTACAAATCTATAAAATAGTTTTGGCTCATTTTTGCACTTCTCTACAATATTCCTTTCATATTTATATTGTTCCTCGCGTCGTATCTTTACGTATTCATTTCTTTTCTCCTTGTACTTATTCCAGTTATTTTCACTATGTCTCTTCCGTGCTATATTCCAGGCTCGGTTTCTTCTATCCTGTGCCTTATTACATCTTATATTGAACCATTCTTTTTCCTTCTTTACCCCTGATTGGAACCTTGGGACATATTTATGTATCCCTTTTTCATATACTTTCAGGAAAAGTCTATATTTGTCTTGAACCATTTCCAGGCTTTCTAGTTCCTTCCAATTTATACTTTGAAAATAATGTTTCAATGATTTAAAATCAGTTTTAGCATAATTGTATCTATCTATCTATCTATTGCCTGACGCCGTGATCCCCGAAGGGGTGGCCACGAACGAACCGCCCCCATGCACCTCTGTCCCCAGTCAGTCGACGCCCCTCCCTCCAACCAGCACCGCCTTCATTCATGTAGTTCCTCACTCCATCCTTCCACCTCATATTCGGTCTACCTCTCCCCCTCTGTCCCTCCACCTCGCTCTCGTACACCCTCTTAGTCATTCTCTCGCTTTCCATACGTTCCATATGGCCGAACCATCTCAAGTTGTTCCTTTTCACACTTTCCAGCACATCTACCTCCACACCACACCTCCTTCTTACTTCCTCATTAGTCTGTCTATCCCTCCATGTAATTCCGCACGCACTCATTAAGTAATTCATTTCCACTGCTCTCACTCTTGGTCTGAGTCTCTCAACCAACGTCCATGCTTCGCTTCCGTAAGTCAGTGTCGGGATTACCACACTGTCATGCAAGGACTTCTTCACTTCCATACTGACCACCCTATTTCTTGTTACTGCTTTTAGCGTTCCTACAACCCTCTTCCCCTGTTGTACCCTCTCCCGCACCTCTTCATCCATAGTCCCATCTTTACTCAACACACTGCCCAGATACTTAAAAGAGTTGACGATCTCCATAGCCTGACCGTTCAGCTTCACCTCACACTCTGTGACTTCACCCCTTTCGAAGACCATAACCTTGCTCTTCCCCGTATTTACCTTCAAATTCCGTTTTTCGCACACTGTTCCAAACTCATTTACCAGACCCTGCAACTCCCATTCATTATCACTCATCAGAACTGTATCATCCGCAAACAGCAGTATAGGTAGCTTCCACTCAATTCCCTCCCTTTTCAGCGATACACCAACATCCACTGCTCTTGATAGTATTTCTTTCATAACTCCATCCATATATACAGTAAACAACCACGGGGACATCACACACCCCTGTTTCAAACCAACATTCAGGTCAAAGAACTCGCTCTGCTCACTCTCCACACGTACTGCCGCCTTTGCACCCTCATACATGCTCTTCACTGCTTTCAGCAACTTGCCCTCTACTCCGTATATTCTAAGTACTTTCCACAAACCTTCTCTATCCACTCTGTCATAGGCCTTCTCCAAGTCCATAAAGGCAACATACACCTTTTGTTTCTTCTCCAGATACTTCTCCACAACACAATTCAGGGTAAAAATCTGATCTACACATCCTCTTCCCTTCCTAAAGCCTCCCTGCTCGTCGCCTATCCATTTCTCCGTTCTCACTCTCACTCTCTCAATCACTACCCTACTGTATACCTTCCCTACTACGCTTAGAAGACATATTCCTCGGTGGTTACCACACACTCCTCTTTCCCCTTTGCCCTTATATAGGGGGACTATTATGCCAGTCTTCCAGTCATCGGGTGCACTCCCCTTCTCCCATGCTAGTTTGCACATTTTCCATACCCATTCTATCACTATCTCACCACCATACCTCAACATTTCCCCACACACTCCATCTGTTCCTGGTGCTTTCCCCAACTTCACTCTTTTCATGGCTTCCCACACTTCTGACCTCCTGATCCCCACCTCCTCCTCCACTACTTCTCTTCTTCTCCCTCCCATACCATATCCAGCTATGTTTGCTGGCTCTTCATTCCTTTCATTTAGCAACTCACTGAAGTACTCCCTCCATCTTTCGACTCTCTCTTGCTTCTCGGCTAGCATTCTCCCATTCTTATCTTTCACACCCTTACTGTTTCCCTTGCTACCTTCCCTAACTTTCTTGACTTCTTTCCAGAACAGTTTCTTACTCTCCCTCCATTTTACACTCAGATTCCTTCCAAATTCCTCATCTACTCTTCTCTTACTTTCCTTCACTACTCTCTTCACCACCCTCTTACTCTCCACGTACCTCGCTCGTTTCTGTCTCTCGGAATCTTCATTCCCTCTACTACCCAACCACTCTCTATATGCTTTCTTCTTTTCTTCCACAGCTATTCTTACCTCTTCTGTCCACCATGCTGTACCTTTCACTCCCCTCCCTCTTCTCCTCACTCCACACACCTCCTCACATGCTGCACAGATCTCATCCTTAAACACCTTGCTCATCTCCTCCACTTCCTCCATAACTTCCAGGTCGAACCCACCTAGTCGTCTTTCCACTGCTCTCCTGTACTCCTCCCGGACTTCCTCCTCCTGCAACCTCTCCACCCTCCTCACCATTCCACCCTCCTCTCGCCTCCCTCCCGCTCTCCTCACCCACTTCTTTTGTATCCTAACCTTAGCTACCACTACATAATGATCAGACAGACCCCCTCCAATACTCCTATACACCCTAGCATCCATCACAGATTTCTTCATTCGTTCATCCACACATACATAATCAATCAATGACTTTCGTTCCACCACTGTCTTATCCTTCATTGTCAACATCCGTTTCCACGTGTACCTGTGGATCATTCTGTGTCGGAAGAAGGTGTTGGCTATCCACAGCCTCCTCCCCACACATACGTCCACAAGTGCACTACCATTCCCATTCACCTCTGATGGTACCCCCCACCCTCCCACCACTCCCTCAACTTTCCTATCACCCACCTTACCATTCATATCCCCAATCAGAAATATTCTTTCGTTCTTGTCAAACTTCTCCAGGCACGCCTCCACATTCATCCAGAACTCCTCTTTCTTTCTTTCAAGTATATCCTCTGTCGGGGCATACACGCATACAATCACCCACGTTTGTATTCCTACTTTCATTCTCACCCACACAATCCTTGAACCCACAGACCCATACTCTCTTACACATTCCTTCCATTTGCTACTTACAAACAAACATGCACCTTCTCTCGCTATTCCTTCACTCACTCCAGCACACACACCTATTCCACACTCCCACTCTCTCACATCTGAACCTTTCCATTTGGTCTCTGTCATTCCACATACATCCAGCCTGGCATTCACTAACACTTCCAGAACCTCTCTCTCTTTTGTGCCATCATTCATGCCACTAACATTCCATGTCGCCATTCTCAGAATGTCCGAAGGCATGTCCTTAGTCGGTCGTGGTTCGTCAACGTTGGTTCCGTCCGTATCCGAGGCTGTTCGTTCGTTTTTTTTTGCTTAGATATTTTTTCCGGGTGGGGGTCGCAAGCCCACCGACCCAACCTCTTTAGTCGCCTCTTACGACACGCAGAAGGCACGTGGGGCATATTCTATTCCCTAACCCCCAGGGGGTTATTGTATCTATTTATTTTATGTCCTTCATTTCTCTCTTCATTTTTTCCCAAATCCATCTCCATTTCTAATATCTTGTGATCACTTTTTCCCAAGGGACAACGATAATTTATCTTTCTAACATCATGTGGATCACTGGTGTGTGTGTGTGTGTGTGTGCGTGTGTGTGTGTATGTGGAGAGAGAGAGAGAAAGAGAGAGAAAGAGAGAGAGAGAGAGAGAGAGAGAGAGAGAGAGAGAGAGAGAGAGAGAGAGATAAAGAGAGAGAGAGAGAGAGAGAGAGAAAAAAGCCCTTTATAATAATGATAACTCCATTTGTGTACCAATAAGCGCCATGTTGCATACCTCGACCCGTGTTCAATATGTCTCCCAGTACCGTATTTAACCCTTAGAAGATCTGACGACCTATTTATTTTCCATTTTCTAGCTACTATAAACGATTTTATTCAGATTAGGAAGGGTATATGGAAGTCAAGAGGGTTGATTGAGATAGTCTTTACCCTTATAATTCCAACAACTCCTTCCTAAACTGTCCAAAACCGTATAACGATAGCCGGAATAAACTGTCCAAAATGCGCCATAATCTTGAAGGGTTTAAGTACATGGGCCAGGGTGATTATCGGTCCAATCAGAGAGGGTTTTTAGCTATAATTATAAGCTATTTATCTATCTATTTGCTCAGGCCCATTCCCCATTTTGTTTTATTTTTTACTGGGGGTGGCCGGACTCGAGACAGAGCCCGAATAGGGACCAAAAAAATAAAATAAATAAATAAATAAATAAAAAAAATAAAAAAAAATTCACACACATCTACGTCACCCAGGAGAAGACCCAGAGACCAGGGATCACCAAAGTCACTCCAGCACTCCCCCGGCCCCAACCTCCGATGATAAGCTACTACATTATTATTGCTATTGATGTGCATATGTTATTTCGGTGTGATAACCTTGATCATTGAGTTTTCCCATCACATAATGACCATTAAATTGATATTATGCTAAAGCTTGGCCTCCTTGGATGCAACCCATTCGTGTAATTTGTGAATATGGCGGCCCATCGACTATTTACCCGTTCAGTACTGGAGACATCCTTTTCAGTATATTATGGCAACTATTGGTGATGGGCTGGTCTATCAGAGTGAGAACTGAGCGATCTCTGCCATACCCATAGCTTACTCTGACTGTTCCTTTTACTTATATATTTTCTAGATCTCAAATGACGGCGTCTCTTCCGTGGATTGACCTCCCAATGTACCAAGATTGGAAGCCAAAGCGTCACATTTTTCCTTTGCCCCTCAACTTTCTCTTCATAATTGCTGAGGGGCACAGGGCCCTGGGTGGGGCTTTGGTTTCCCAGGCGTTTCCGCACCCTCCTCAGCTCCCCGCCATGGAGTGGCTTCGGTCACCCAGGCTTTATTGTGGTCGGCAGGGAGGGTTATGTAGGGGCTCTCGGTTATGGCCTTGGCCTTGCTCGGGGCCTTGGGGCTGCTCGGCCAGGCAGCTTGGGGAACAATAACAACAACAACTATTAGACGATTTTATTCATCTTATGAAGGACGTCTAACCATTAAAAAGGCTAAAAACTATCTCCTCAATCCTTTTAGTTACAATGTATCTTTCCTAAGCTTTATAAATGCATGTAAATGCAGCTGAAATCCAATAATTAAATGTCACTAATACTGAAAGGGATAAGCCACAGAAGCGGTGTTCCCTCAATTGTATTGTCCAGCAGCTTATGAATTCAATTTTTAATAACTACTGTATATCATCTAATTCAATTAATTTTCAGCCTAGTCTCCGATATAATATTGCAAGAGATCCAGAAATGTTGCCGGAAAAAACGTTGACCATCACAAATTGCTGATTAATGATGTCGTGTGATACCTACCAAAACAGTATCTTTGACAAACCTAAACAACGGTTCCATGTCATCTCAACCAGTAGACCATTTCAACCAGTAGCTCTCAACCAGTGCCAAATTAACCCAGACCAACCAAACCAGTGCCAAAATATAGTACTAACCTAACCTAACCTAACCGTATTGGTTGATTTGGTACTGGTTGAGAGCTACTGGTTGAAATGGTCTACTGGTTGAGTTGACCGGTCACCCAAAACAACACATGACGCACCACAAACACAACCCTTTGCTTCCTGAATTTAATAGAATAGCCTAGTGTAGCGTTATCAGAAATGCACACAATCAATGTATCGTTGGGTTGAAGAAGTCACTCAAGATACGGTCATTTTAAGGGAGATGGTTCACTTTTTGGGCGATTTTTGCATGTATATATTATTTTTCTAGTTTCTCCCTAGACATCCATCAAATAAAAAAATAAAAAAACATCCATAGATCCACCTTCTATATTATTTGTACATTTTTCGGTAGAAAAATTTCCCGGCCAAAGGCCGGTTCTTCGAACATTACAGGCTCACTCTCGTTCGCCAGGGAAAAAGTTGACACCTAAATAGCACGAAAGGTCTAAAACATTGACGAAGAAATGGGGCGAAAGGTCTTAAAATCGACTAACTAATGGGGCAAACATCTTAACATCTGAAAACTAATGGGGCTGAACATGAGGGAGAAAGTGGTCCAGAAAACCGGCCCATCCCCCCTTAAGCTATGACTAGAATACCAATATGTTCTTAGGCGAACTAATAATATCGTCTAATGGTAGCCAGCTAACAAGAAATAAACCCTATGAAGTGGCTATAAAGGATATCCACTGCTTGGTATATATTATAGGGTCATGTTCCTATACAAGCATTATCGGTAGTAATTTGCAGTATTCGTAGATAATCAATATAATGCACTACTACTAATCAATATGATGCACTACTTACTAATCAATATGATGCACTACTTACTAATCAATATGATGCACTACTTACTAATCAATATGATGCACTACTTACTAATCAATATGATGCACTACTTACTAATCAATATGATGCACTACTTACTAATCAATATGATGCACTACTTACTAATCAATATGATGCACTACTTACTAATCAATATGATGCACTACTTACTAATCAATATGATGCACTACTTACTAATCAATATGATGCACTACTTACTAATCAATATGATGCACTACTTACTAATCAATATGATGCACTACTTACTAATCAATATGATGCACTACTTACTAATCAATATGATGCACTACTTACTAATCAATATGATGCACTACTTACTAATCAATATGATGCACTACTTACTAATCAATATGATGCACTACTTACTTATAATTACTTGTTTACCTGTAGAAGCTTAAGGGAACCCACCTCGCTATTTTTCTCTTTCTCTCCCTCTCTCTTTGGCTTGTATCCATTCGGCCCCATTCAGCCTACTATTTTAAGACGTTTACCCCCATCCAGGTGTCAATATTTTCCTGGCGAGCGGTAGCGAGCCAGCATTTATATATTTTTGTTTTGCAACAAGCTAAATTTGTACATTTTTCGACAGAAAAATGTCTCCGGTGAAGCCGGATTTCTCCATACAATGCTGACTCGCTATCGCTCACCAGGGAGAAATCGACACCTGGATGGGGATAAACATCTTAAAACAGTTAGCTAAACGGGGCCAAATGGATACAAGCCAGAGAAAGAGAGAAAGGCGAGAAAGATAAACAAAAAAACATGTGACCCCCCTTAAATGGGCAATGCTTCAGAGCCGTGGTACTCCACCGAAATATTGCTGTAATAATGTTCAATAGTTTTGGCCTACTTGTTTGGAACAGGGTATAGTACTTCACATTGCAAATACAACAATAATTACCATACACTATTGAGTGGCTAAGAATACTGCACAACTATAGTAAAGCCGCTGTCACACGAGCGCTTTTTCCATCAATTTTCCATGAGCAAGTTTTTTCTCGTATTATTTCGGGAAATTTTTGCACGGGTATCGGTAACTAGACTGAAGGTAGATTATGTTAGGTGGCTGAATTCTGATTAAGTGCAATTTGTTAAGCTTCCAGACCATAATTGGCCGTAAAAAATTGCTCGAAAAAGGGCTCATGTGACTCCAGCTTAATTACCGCCGAGAATGATGGGGTTTGTGTGCAGCCCAAGGAGGGAAATATGGCGGATTTAGGAAAGACCCTTGCGAAAGACTCCTATATACGGGTAGGGGGAGTAATACGGGGGACACTGAGATAAGGCTTGCTGACCCCGCAGTCTTGACCTTAGCTCCAGGGCACTGATAGGGGTCAGTCTGTGTGTGTGTGTGTGTGTGTGTGTGTGTGTGTGTGTGTGTGTGTGTGTGTGTGTGTTTGTGGTTAGGAATAGTGAAGGTAGTGTAATGGAATACATTTGTGGTGATGACTATAATGATAATACAGTAGTCACAATATAACTTACTATCTAGCTATCTATCTATTGCCTGACGCCGTGATCCCCGAAGGTATGGCCACGAAGGACACACCCCCATGCACCTCTGTCCCCAGTCAGTCGACGCCCCTCCTCCCAACCAGCACCGCCTTCATTCATATACTTCTTCACTCCATCCTTCCACCTCTCTCTCGGTTTACCTCTCCCTCTCTGTCCTTCCACCTCGCTCTCATACACCCTCTTAGTCATAATCTTGCTTCCCATACGTTCCATATGGCCGAACCATCTCAAGGTGTTACTGTTCACACTTACCAGCACATTTACCTCCTCACCACACCTCCCTCTTACTTCCTCATTCGTCTGTCTATCCCTCCATGTAACTCTGCTCGCACTTCTCAAGTAACTCATTTCCACCCCTCTCACTCTTGGTCTGAGTCTCGCCACCAACGTCCATGCTTCGCTGCTTCCGTAAGTCAGTGTCGGGATTACCCACACTGTCATGCAAGGATTTCTTCCCTTCCATGATGACCACCCTATTTCTTGTTACTGCTTTCAGCATTCCTACAACCCTCTTCCCCGCATTTACCTTCAGATTCCGTTTTTCGCACACTGTTCTAAACATATTTACCAGACCCTGCAACTCCCATTCATTATCGCTCATCAGAACTGTATCATCAGCAGTGCAGGTAGCTTCCACTCGTTTCCCTCCCTTATCAGCGATACACCAACAATAACATCCACTGCTCTTCCTTGTATTTCTTTCATGACTCCATCTATATATACATTAAACAACCACGGGGACATCACACACCACTGTTCCAACCCAACGTTCAGATCAAAGAACTCGTTCTGCTCATTCTCCACACATACTGCCGCCTTTGCACCCTCATACATGCTCTTCACTGCTTTCAGCAACTTGTCATCTACTCTGTATATTCTAAGTACAGTACTTTCGACATACCTTCTCTATCCACTCTGTCTTAGGCCTTCTCCAAGTCCATAAAGGCAACATACAGCTTTTGTTGCTTCTCCAGATATATCTGCACAACACATTTCTGGGTAAAATTCTGAATCTACACATCCATTTCTCTTCCTAAACCCACCCTACTCGTCACCTATCCATTTCTTCATTCTCGCTCTCACTCTCTCAATCAGTACCCTACTATACACCTTCCCTACTATGATTAGAAGACATATTCCTAGGTGGTTACCACACACTCTTCTTTCCCCTTTACCCTTATATAGGGGGACTTTTATGCCTGTCTTCCAGTCATCAGGTGCACTCCCCTTCTCCCATGCTAGTTTACACATTTTCCATACCCATTCGATCACTATCTCACCACCATACCTCAGCATTTCCCCACACACTCCATCTATTCCTGGTGCTTTCCCAACTTCACTCTTTTCATGGCTTCACACACTTCTGACCTCCTGATCCCCACCTCCTCCTCGACTACTTTTCTTCTTCTCCCTCCCATACCCCATCCAACTATGTTTGCTGGCGCTTCATTCCTTACATTCAGCAATTCGTTGAAGTGCTCCTTCCATCTTTAGACTCTCTCTTGCTTCTCGGCTAGCACTATCCCATTCTTATCTTTCACACGCTTACTATTTCCCTTGCTACCTTCCCTAATTTTCTTGACTTCTTTCCAGAACAGTTTCTTACACTCCCTCCATTTTACACTCAGGTTCCTTCCAAATTCTTCATCTGCTCTTTTCTTACTTTCCTTCACTACTCTCTTCACCACTCTCTTTTTCTCCAAGTACCTCGCTCTTTTTTTTTCTCTCCAAATCTTCATTCCCTCTACTACCCAACCACTCTCTATATGCTTTCTTCTCGTCTTCAACAGCTATTTTTACCTCTTCCGTCCACCATGCTGTACCCTTCACTCCCCTCCCTCTTCTCCTTACTCCACACACCTCCTCACATACTGTACAGATCTCTTCCAGAAACAATTTGCTCACCTCCTACACTTCCTCCATACCTTCCAGGTCAAACCTACCTAGTCGTCTTTCTACTGCTCTCCTGAACTCTTCCATGCTCTCCTTATCCTGCAACTTCTCCACCCTCCTCGCCATTTCACCTTCCTCTCGCCTCCCTCCTGCTCTCCTCATCCACTTCTTTTGTATCCTAATTTTTGCTACTACTACATAATGGTAAGACAGACCCCCTCCAATACCCCTATGCACCCTAGCATCCAGCACATATTTCTTAATTCCTTCATCCACACATATATAATTAATCAGTGCCTTTCGTTCCACCACTGTCTCATCCTTCTTCCTCCACACCACTTTTCATGTGTACTTGTGTATCATTCTGTATTGGAAGAAGGTGTTGGCTATCCACAGCCTCCTCCCCACACAAACGTCCACAAGTGCACTACCATTCCCATTCACCTCTGACGGTACACCCCACCCTCCCACCACTCCGTAAATTTTCTTATCACCCACCTTCCCATTCATATCCCCAATCAGAAATATTCTTTCGCTCTTGCCAAACTTATCCAGGCACACCTCCACATTCACCCAGAACTCCTCTTTCTCTCTTACAGTTTTTTTCTCTGTCGGAGCATACAAACACAGAACCACCCACGTATTCTTACTTTCATTCTCACCCACACAATCCTTGAACCCACAGACCCATAGTCTCTTACACGCTCCTTCCATATGTTACTTACAAACAAACACGCACCTTCTTTCGCTCCCTCACTCACTCCATCACACACACCCATTCCACACTCCCACTATCTCTGTACACCCCTTCATTTGGTCTCAGTCATTCTGCATACATATCCAGCCTGGCATTCACTAACACTTCCAAGACCTCTCTCTCTTTTGTGTCATCATTCATGCCTCTTACATTCCAAGTCACAATTCTAAGACTGTCCATGGTAGGTCAGGGTTCGTCAACATTAGATCCGTCCACATCCGAGGCTGTTTGTTCGTTCATCGTTGGAGTATATATTTTTCATGGGTGAGGGGTCGCAAGCCCACCGACCCAACCTCTTTAGTCGCCTTTTACGACACGCAGGGGTAAACTCACACATACTGTAAAACAATGCTCGTAATCATACAGTATCAACCAGGTTGGAATTATTATTGGTTTGATCCCTGGAGGGGAGAAGAGAAAACCTAATATTTAGTAGTGGCCCCGAAATCATTGACGATATGCCTATTAATATAATAGCCTCCTTTCAAGCGCTCGCGGATAGCCAGTTTGAAACTCCCGCCACGGGGAATCTGGAGTACTACATCATAAGTGTAACGCTACTTCTCTTATGGAATCGTCTTATGATTGGGGTACACACTACGAAAAAACTTTGTAAAAAATAAAAGAGAAAAATTAAACTCAAAACTTGTTTTGCTATAGCTTTCCATCTCGTGGATTTCTTGCGCGTGGATTCTAGCCCAGACCGTGGTAAGAGAGATGCCATTCCGCCTTCACTGACATATTAAGACTAAACTCAAGATATCAACGAATGGGAAGGGGATGGATGGGATGATGTAGGGCCCCTACATCGTCAATGATTTCGGGGCCACTACTAAATATTAGGTTTTCTCTTCACCCCTCCGAGGATCAAACCTATAATTTATTAGTGGCCCCTCCATCATTGACGATATGCCTGATATCTCAAGACTGGAGGGGGACATTCGTAACAATATCAAACCACTAACAATACCATAGGTAGAGAAAAAAGAATCGCACAGCAAATTTGAGTTTTTTTATTGTTTACATACAATATAATTATAAAATATATAAAAGAGGGAAAGCAGTGCGTTACTTCGAAGATCTGCTTTTTTACTATATGATAAGATTCTCACTTTGAGACTCATAAACTTGTTGTCAGAGAACATATTTCAGCTGTATGATAAGATTCTCACTTTGAGACTCAAAAACTTGTTGTCAGAGAACATACTTCTATACCTGATCAACCTCATAATTCTTAGAACTAATTGTACTTATAATCTGTACGCTTTGTTAAATAGATACAATTAATATAGGTATTTTTACATAGAAAAATAATTTAAAACTGTAAAACAGCTTGATTTTAAAGTGTCACAGCCTGTGACCTTAACATCTTGTCCGGCGGAGAGCCGTTAGCCGGCGGAGGGGTTCTAGGGGTCCTATGTGCTTACTTGCATCCCCTCGGCCCCCCCCCCCCCTTTTCCCTTTTCCAGCCTTATGAAACTTAAACATTTTAGTACTTAGACTAGCTAGCCCCTCTGTCGGCATTCCTTATTAGTATTGGATGCCGCCGGGCAAACCCACGGTCTCGCGTCAGGAAAGCAAGAGGGGCAATATCCTGCAAGATTGTGAGCTGCCCTGCAATGAACAATTTTGTACAGTCTGAGAGACTTAGACCTATGACCGATGGTCTGGGCTGAAATCTATGAAACTTGGGATTGCTCTCTT
The DNA here is from genome assembly GCA_037953745.1 of Lithodes maja. Lineage (NCBI taxonomy): Eukaryota > Metazoa > Arthropoda > Malacostraca > Decapoda > Lithodidae > Lithodes > Lithodes maja. Next base: position 6,673 of record JBAKBP010031549.1, on the reverse strand, counting down.
GATCAGTGAGAAAGGCAAAACAATCTCCCTCTCGTGACGCGATTCCGTATGCTATTACACTTAATAGTCATATCTGTTGAGGTTGGGATTTCCTTACCCCTTAACACTTTCTTACATTTGTTTATAGACACTACTATGGATATAAGTTTTATCCATATCCTGAGTGAATACCTCCTTCCGTTTTGCAAGTAATTATTCTGTTCTCTTCTTTGTAACGAGGGTAGAAGACCGAGCTACTTTACTACGGTTAAACTTACATTGTCGCCTTTCACGTCACCAGCTCCCCGTACCCTTTGGTATACAGATTAGTATACTGTTTCACGTTCCGGCGTGGTTTTTGTCTTACTTTGTTCTGATTTAAAATCTAAAGTAGGTTAACCACCGGGTAGGTCAGAGCTGGCGAGTTGGTAGGTATCAATAGGAATCATGGATAGATGTATTCTTTCTTCTGCGCTATCGGTATGACTTAACCGGTGCTAACTTCAGAATATTATGAAGTCTTTGCCTACTTCTAGTGTCCGCGGATCTCATTCCGTTGGTGGTATATAAAGGGTCAGCCTTGTATCTTTTAACACTTCTTCGTGCTATTTTTAGTATCATTCTAAAGATCGGGGGTTGTGGCGATATACAGTAGACTTCTTCTCATAACTGATATCTTGCCTGTTGTAGATATAACCTAACCGGCATTTTTTTATTTACAGTAGAGTTCCCTTGTGCTGTTAATAACACCGAATCAAAAAGAATTTCATCAAGAATCCGCCTTGCCCTATACCTCCACTTTATATTATGGGAGAGGAATGACCCTTGTTAGAGTGGTCAGCGGGACGACAATCACCTGTGTCCTTAAGCTACTTGTTCGCTAAGGACCCTGGGTCACTTTTTTTTTTATGTTAGTTGGCCTCCCTGCCGGCGTCAAAACCCGGCGGGTTAAGGGAGTATGGTGTCTAGGACTTAGGGAATTCCCGTTTACTTGTATCGCCTGTTCCTCCTTGAGGAAGGCATAATTATGGCTGTAACCAATTTCCTTCAGACATTCGGTCATAGGACAAAACCGGCAAAACCCTGTCTAGTGACTGCTTGTCTCGTACAGTCGGATGGCTCCGGTGCCCTCGGCTCCCCGCGGCCCTACGACTTATATTCCTCCCTGACGGTTTTACTATTTTTATAATTCATATTTGCCCGGCTCAAACATAATTTTGTTTACCGCCGAGTAGAAACACTAAAACACAGGGGGGGGGGGGGGGGGTCTTTTGGGAGACTTGTCGGTTACCAGGTGTCCTTTTTTACTAGGATCGCCGTCCGGCGTATGTGGTGTATGGGCTAGATATTTTAGTTGGTAAAATTTATTGTACTGCCGGCGGAGGAGAAAAACATCTTTCCCTGTTTCCTGTGCCTAGGGTGATAGAACTTCATGTTTACTAAGGATGTCATCAATGATCTTCCTGTTGTATGTTTCAAAACGTGGTAAGACTTAGTCATCATCTACCCTCGTAACCCATTGTACTTTAAATTGATCTTAATCGTACCAACAGTAGATTCCGGATCGAACTAGACTGGTAGAGGACCATGTCTATTCGCCGTGTGCAAAAACAGAGAATCTACATATATTGTAATCACTTGTAAGGTTTTTTGTCTTCTGAACTCTAACCTGTGGTTGCCCTTTCCTCCGGCCCTATTCTTATCCCTGTACAATCTCTGATAGGTACAAGATCCACTTTTCTTGAGTTCTAGGGATTTATCCTAACTTCCAATGCTTAACTAAATTTGTTTGGGATTGGTGGCTAAGTCATTGGGCCGGATGATTATGTATTCTTTACTAGGAATCACACACTCTTTATCAGGCAGTTGTCTATGCTTTGCTACCTTGAAATTCCTTGAATATTTACCTTTCAGCCTGTCTTTATCTCAGACTCTGCCTTTAACACATTGATCTATGGTGAAATTTGGTACTACACCAGTGACAATTCGGAAGAGGGATCGAACCTGTTTCCTGTCTAGTTGTTTACGCCGTAGGGTAGTCGTTCGTTATAAATTGTATCTAAGGTCTTAGGTATTGTGGACGTTCCCGCCGGTAGGCTGGGTGAGGACGCGAACAGAATAATTTCCTTGTAACTGAATGATCCAATAATTTTCTTGTAACTGAATGATCCAAACTAAGCGAGGTCGCTAGTTCCTATTTGAACGTCTGCTCTTGTCCTTCTCCACCTCCGCCGGGGTGTTACCCGGCGACTTTCGTAGGCACCCTAGCTGTGACTAGGTATGTCCTACGGAGTTTAGTCTCGGATCCACTCGCCTTTACAAGGCCACGGGAGAGAGAGAGAAAAGAATTTAAAGGTATGATATGGAAAGAGATAGACGACTGCCTGACCATGGTCTGCGTCCATTCCTAACCCTCATTATAGTGATTTAACCCCACTTCTAGCTCACTGTCTTGTGGGTGAGTCCACATTTGTCGAGCATCCTGCCTAGTCTCCATGTTTATTACAGAAGATGTTAACACTGGGGAAAGAAGTACCCGGTATGCGATACTACCGGGTAACTCCTTTACCATTGCTAATCTCAGATTTTGCCTAGCCTTAACGGCAGCCAATAATGCCGTTCGGATGTCCATGAGTGATCTAGTGGGATGAGGGAGTAATAGTCCTTGGAAAAGCACAATTGTGACCCTCATCCTCTGACTTATTTGAGCATCTCCCGGCCGTGTGATGGATTGGGCAGTACGGCGCGTGAAGAGGAATGTTGAGAGTCTCCTACACGCATCCTCGCTCAACACAACTCTCTGTGGAGGTCAATTAATGGGGGGTGGGGTAATGAAAGGTTCCTGAAAATCCCGGTGTGACAATTGTGGGGATGCTAGGAATGTACAGATGGAGTAAGGTACCCCGTCGGGTTGTGTGCTCATTAAGTTGAGGTCAATTTGGTTGGGAGGAGGAATATTGAGGGAAGGTTGAGTCGTTAACGCTATAGCAAACTGTTGTGCCTCGTTCTCCCAATCCACCCACGGACCATGACCTACCTCTCCCAGAATTAGTTCTTGTTCCTGACTGTCTGTTGGTATGTGCGCCGGAACTGTAACCAGTTCCGGCTCCACTTTCTTACTTGAATCACCACCGTGCATGCCATAATCCAGTAGCAGTCATGAAATTGTTCACCTGGGAGAGGAGGTAACAGTTGGGCCGGTACATACACAAAATACTCATAATTCCATACATCTGGAATAGCCTTAATTGATACCCTTAAAATATTACCGTTTGTCTTTTACCCGAAACTCCTTATTTTTACTTGTTTCAATGATCCACTCCTGGGGGACTGGGATATCCCCTGCCAAAGATCTGTGCTCCTCACCTGATTTTGGTGCCTGGACTGGAAACCAGAAGCAATCCAATTTCTTCAACTGAGGAATCAGAGCTGTCATTTGGAGTTGTTTATCCAGTGATGTCGGAAAAGTAGATGATTTTAAGCCAGAATAGGAGAAGCGGTTACTTTCTTGTCATCTGCCGGGAGACTAGGGTTTGTCAGTAACTTTTGATTTACTTCGACCGTGGGGTACACTGGGTTGGGTATGTTGCGAGGTGGAGGTGGTGTAAACACCGCCGTAACCTCTGGGTCTGTTAATACCCGTACCTTGGCCGGATTAAGTGGGACAACAGAAATCGCCGGGGCGGTTTCTATCTGACTTGTGAGGTTGAAATGGGAGGAAATAGTCATTGTGGTGGAAGAGAGTGGGGGCACTGATTCAATCGGGGGAGCTCCCTTTGTCATTAGCAGAGTATCTCGAGGCCTCTTAGGCTGAAAACATTGATGCAATACCTTATGTAATACTTCCTCTACTTGTTTCACTGTGACACATTGATTGCGGGCCCTCTTAAGAGATGTGGTCTGTACGTTCTCTTTTCTCTCCCTTTTCCTAGAAGCCCCTTTACAGTCTATCGCCGGAGAATTATCTATCATTCCCAGTGAACTCAACACAGTTACTTCCTCGTCTAGAGAGCTGCTTACCTGTTCCGCCGTCTTTTGACGTTTTTCCAACATGGGCCCCAGTTTACTGGGTGCTAGAATATTCTGTCCTTTTGACCCTCGTTGATCGTCCCAGCTTCCTCTAAAGGGATTGAAATCTACAGAGGACCCTGGTAGCAGTGTCTCTTTGACCACTACCATGTGATCTTGCCCTACAGCTGAGTTGTGGGAGATTCTACGTTCTGCCTTTGGAGAAGGCAGTATAACTTCTATGAGCTCTGAAGGTTCAAATTCAGGAAGAGGAACTTTTGCAAGTCGTAAAGGGGTAATGTGGACTGTTTTTACCTCAGATTTGTCACCCAAATCCAACTTCGTCTCTTCTGATTCTGTCCCCAGGAGACCGGGAAAAAACTCTGGTGCCTGAGAGGCAGAAACTGAGGAGAGTTGTTGGGAGCGGGGCCGGCTCTGTTGTGAAAGTGCATCCCCTGGCTCTGCACTGGCATGAACTTCCGCCTTAACAAGAAGAGTAACTAGCTTTGCGTTGTTATCCTGTTTCCTGGGGGACTGTGGATTCTGTACTGCGTGTGTGCAATGCCGCCGGGGTAAGCTTGGTCCGGACCACTGCCGGGCCCCAGGAGATGCCGAGCGCGCCCTCTTGGGGTGTGTGTGGGGGAGGGGGGGGGGGGTATTTGCCTCTTACCAATCTGAGGCCTCCTCTGAGTCCTGAATAGTTACTTGTTCTACTTCATATTGAGTCATAGCTGTATCACTACCTGTTGACTTTATTATCGGAGAATCTTCAGAACCAGAGTACAGTAAGAGTAATTGCAACAATTCTGCGTCGCCATATTGTAAAGTGCCGTTGGCATATGAGGTAAATTTTGCGTTAATGTCTAGTAGAGCAATTAAGCATGATAGATCTTCTTTACTCCACCACTCCGTGTACAGGTCCGAACAAACTGGGCACTTCTGGGAGGTCCAGAGGAACTGTGCTCTATCGATGCAAGTTACGCATCTTACGCATAATTTATAATTATGTCGTTACTGGTACACGAGAACATGTTGGTGTAGCACACATTTTAAAGAGAGGCATAATGGTGGCCGAGCTAACCCCCCCCCCCCCCCCCCACACTGGGACGGTTCCATCCTCTGCCTGCTGTGCCAGACTCGGTGTGACGAGATCTGGAACTAAACATTTCCAGGAATCAATGCTCATTAGTATAAACTGCGAGGTTTTACACATCCTATCCACCCAAGTCTGTCGGGAAGCTAGTTATAGCTCAACTGCTATTCTAACTTCCCGCCGGTCTTGTAAACAAGAACCAAAAGGTTTCTTGCAACCGAACTCCTTACCTATGACATGTGTCACTGACCCAAAAAACATCCTTTGTCTGTTATCTGTCTTAACTTTCCACGGAAAGTGTGATGGATAACGACCACTAGACTGTGCCGCCGGGCTTAAGAAGTCTTGTTAGTGCATAGTTCACTAAACTGTGCCGCCGGGCTTAAGAAGTCTTGATAGTGCATGGAACCATTGGGTGAGTTCACTCGGCGGGCCGAGATCCTTCCGTCAAAAATAGCGCTTCCGTCGGAAGGAGCGTGGGACAGCAGACCACGCTGGGGACAAGTTCTGGTTTTCCTAACACCTGCGTGGCGGGCGTCAGTACACAGAAAGATCGCCGGAAGGAACAACCAAACCCACGGCAACGTAAGCTAACTGGGAGTCATACGTCCCAAACAAACGTCCCCCCCCCATAACTTACCTTTACCTTTAGATACCTTTAGATGTGTTCGCCGCTCTTCTAGCGGCACCAAGGAGCGCGACGCCCCTCGTTATGGGTGGTGATTTGGTGCAGTAGACTGTTTGAAGCGACAGCTCGCTCCCTTGCGAGGATGGGCTCGTCTGGCACTTTTTGCAGTTCGACATCTAGGGCTCTCTTGAAGTTGTCTAACGAGATGTCCCTCATGTCTCTTACTTGCCGTGGGAGTTTGTTGAAGAGACGTGGGCCTCTGTATGATAACCAGCCCTCTCGCAGAGAGCCCATAGCATCCCTGTTATTCATCCGGGGGATTTCGCATTCCCAGCCTCTCCTATCACTGAATTTCATGACTATCGGAGTATGTAGGTTTGGTACTAAACCCTCTGCAATTTTCCACGTGTATATTATTAGGTAACATTCTCTTCTACGTTCCAGTGAGTACAGATTCAGTGCTCAGGACGTCTCCCGACTCCTTGTTGCATGTCTAAAAACACTGCATGTCAACACGGGAGAAAGCATAGGCTAAATACATATAATCACAATCAATGATATGTTAAACCCCTAGCCGCTAAGGAGACCCCTACTGAGGCTGGCCACGAAGCTTGTAGTAAGCATAATTCTGTTGATTACTTACCTCTTGAAGACACAGCAACCCACACTGGTGAAGACGGAGGGGGGCCCACGAGAGATGGGGCAATGCAGGTTCGTACCCTAGAAAGCCTCACACCACGTGTGACAACTCTTGAACTAGGGCGCCTGCTTAGAACAATTAAATGCAACTGCCTCATAGAGACGGCCTGCCGCATAATCCTGCGGATAAAGTAGCCTCCTAACTAGTAGCTAAAGGCAAAACTAAGGCGCAGAATACATACAAGAAAAAACATGAGGCGCGGGATCTGGAGACCTTATGGCGCCTGTCTAACGTACCCTATTTAAACACTTCCCTGCGAGCATAC
>JBAKBP010031548.1:0-24305 GCA_037953745.1 Lithodes maja | reverse complement strand
AGAACCACTATACTCTTGTTTCTTTGATGCTACCTGGGAAGCTAAGCAGCCATAGTAGGACCACTATACTCTTGTTTCTTTGATGCTACCTGGGAAGCTAAGCAGCCATAGTAGAACCACTATACTCTTGTTTCTTTGATGCTACCTGGGAAGCTAAGCAGCCATAGTAGAACCACTATACTCTTGTTTCTTTGATGCTACCTGGAAGCTAAGCAGCCATAGTAGAACCACTATACTCTTGTTTCTTTGATGCTACCTGGGAAGCTAAGCAGCCATAGTAGAACCACTATACTCTTGTTTCTTTGATGCTACCTGGGAAGCTAAGCAGCCATAGTAGAACCACTATACTCTTGTTTCTTTGATGCTACCTGGGAAGCTAAGCAGCCATAGTAGAACCACTATACTCTTGTTTCTTTGATGCTACCTGGGAAGCTAAGCAGCCATAGTAGGACCACTATACTCTTGTTTCTTTGATGCTACCTGGGAAGCTAAGCAGCCATAGTAGAACCACTATACTCTTGTTTCTTTGATGCTACCTGGGAAGCTAAGCAGCCATAGTAGAACCACTATACTCTTGTTTCTTTGATGCTACCTGGGAAGCTAAGCAGCCATAGTAGAACCACTATACTCTTGTTTTTTTCAACTGACGGTAAATTGTAAAGTTCCCATCAAAATGTATCGGTTATTTTGAAGATTTTGTAGTGAAGTATGGTGCTAATTATATAAACTTGGTCTAAATATGATGCAGAGACATAATAGTTTCATATTCATCCATTAAATATCAAGAAACTAGTTGTTATGGAGTTCAATATATCGCTAGATGAAAAGAAACAGTGGTAAAGTTAAGGGAATAGTGGATTATTATCATTATTTTATTTTTTAAATCTATTAAGTTATATAGTCATTGATATATTATTTAACGCGTAAGACCTCCATCAAACTAAAAAAAACACCCTCGCTAGACCCCCTTCAAGTTAAAACACCCTCGCTAGACCCCCTTCAAGTTAAAACACCCTCGCTAGACCCCCTTCAAGTTAAAACACCCTCGCTAAACCCCCTTCAAGTTAAAACACCCTCGCTAGACCCCCTTCAAGTTAAAACACCCTCGCTAGACCCCCTTCAAGTTAAAACACCCTCGCTAGACCCCCTTCAAGTTAAAACACCCTCGCTAGACCCCCTTCAAGTTAAAACACCCTCGCTAGACCCCCTTCAAGTTAAAACACCCTCGCTAGACCCCCTTCAAGTTAAAACACCCTCGCTAGACCCCTTTCAAGTTTAAACACCCTCGCTAGACCCCCTTCAAGTTAAAACACCCTCGCTAGACCCCCTTCAAGTTAAAACACCCTCGCTAGACCCCCTTCAAGTTAAAACACCCTCGCTAGACCCCCTTCAAGTTAAAACACCCTCGCTAGACCCCCTTCAAGTTAAAACACCCTTGCTAGACCCCCTTTCAATTTAAAACACCCTCGCTAGACCCCCTTCAAGTTAAAACACCCTCGCTAGACCCCCTTCAAGTTAAAACACCCTCGCTAGACACCCTTCAAGTTAAAACACCCTCGCTAGACCCCCTTCAAGTTAAAACACCCTCGCTAGGCCCCCTTCAAGTTAAAACACCCTCGCTAGGCCCCCTTCAAGTTAAAACACCCTCGCTAGACCCCCTTCAAGTTAAAACACCCTCGCTAGACCCCCTTCAAGTTAAAACACCCTCGCTAGACCCCCTTCAAGTTAAAACACCCTCGCTAGACCCCCTTCAAGTTAAAATACCCTCGCTAGACCCCCTTCAAGTTAAAACACCCTCGCTAGACCCCTTCAAGTTAAAACACCCTCGCTAGACCCCCTTCAACTTAAAACACCCTCGCTAGACCCCCTTCAAGTTAAAACACCCTCGCTAGACCCCCTTCAAGTTAAAACACCCTCGCTAGACCCCCTTCAAGATAAAACACCCTCGCTAGACCCCCTTCAAGTTAAAACACCCTCGCTAGACCCCCTTCAAGTTAAAACACCCTCGCTAGACCCCCTTCAAGTTAAAACACCCTAGCTAGACCCCTTCAAGTTAAAACACCCTCGCTAGACCCCCTTCAAGTTAAAACACCCTCGCTAGACACCCTTCAAGTTAAAACACCCTCGCTAGACCCCCTTCAAGTTAAAACACCCTCGCTAGACCCCCTTCAAGTTAAAACACCCTCGCTAGACCCCCTTCAAGTTAAAACACCCTCGCTAGACCCCCTTCAAGTTAAAACACCCTCGCTAGACCCCCTTCAAGTTAAAACACCCTCGCTAGACCCCCTTCAAGTTAAAACACCCTCGCTAGACCCCCTTCAAGTTAAAACACCCTTGCTAGACCCTCTTCAAGTTAAAACACCCTCGCTAGACCCCCTTCAAGTTAAAACACCCTCGCTAGACCCCCTTCAAGTTAAAACACCCTCGCTAGACCCCCTTCAAGATAAAACACCCTCGCTAGACCCCTTCAAGTTAAAACACCCTCGCTAGACCCCCTTCAAGTTAAAACACCCTCGCTAGACCCCCTTCAAGTTAAAACACCCTCGCTAGACCCCCTTCAAGTTAAAACACCATCGCTAGACCCCCTTCAAGTTAAAACACCCTCGCTAGACCCCCTTCAAGTTAAAACACCCTCGCTAGACCCCCTTCAAGTTAAAACACCCTCGCTAGACCCCCTTCAAGTTAAAACACCCTCGCTAGACCCCCTTCAAGTTAAAACACCCTCGCTAGACCCCCTTCAAGTTAAAACACCCTCGCTAGACCCCCTTCAAGTTAAAACACCCTCGCTAGACCCCCTTCAAGTTAAAACACCCTCGCTAGACCCCCTTCAAGTTAAAACACCCTCGCTAGACCCCCTTCAAGTTAAAACACCCTCGCTAGACCCCCTTCAAGTTAAAACACCCTCGCTAGACCCCCTTCAAGTTAAAACACCCTCGCTAGACCCCCTTCAAGTTAAAACACCCTCGCTAGACCCCCTTCAAGTTAAAACACCCTCGCTAGACCCCCTTCAAGTTAAAACACCCTCGCTAGACCCCCTTCAAGTTAAAACACCCTCGCTAGACCCCCTTCAAGTTAAAACACCCTCGCTAGACCCCCTTCAAGTTAAAACACCCTCGCTAGACCCCCTTCAAGTTAAAACACCCTCGCTAGACCCCCTTCAAGTTAAAACACCCTCGCTAGACCCCCTTCAAGTTAAAACACCCTCGCTAGACCCCCTTCAAGTTAAAACACCCTCGCTAGACCCCCTTCAAGTTAAAACACCCTCGCTAGACCCCCTTCAAGTTAAAACACCCTCGCTAGACCCCCTTCAAGTTAAAACACCCTCGCTAGACCCCCTTCAAGTTAAAGTTTGAACAAATTTCGGTAGAAACATGTCCCGGCCGAATGCCGATTCCTCTAAAAAGTACAGGTTCGCTATCAGACGCCAGCATAAAATCGACACCTAAATGGCACGAAAGGTCTTAAAATTGATAACGAAATGGGGTGAAAGGTGTTAACATGTTCAAAGTATGGGCCGAACGTCTTATAATATCAAAACTAATGGGCCGAACGTCTTATAATATCAAAACAAATGGGGCTAAACATGAGGAAGAAGGGGTGGACCACAAAAACGACCTATCTCCCCTTAACAGTAATAGCGGATCGGGCAGCTAGGCAGGCACAGTATAATAACCACTTTAGGGCTATAGAGTTAAGGGGAGATGGCTTGTTTGTCTGGTCCCCCTTCCTCCTCATGCTTAGCCCCATTGGTTATGACGTTTGGCTCATTAGCTGGCGATTTTAAAACCTTTCACCCCACTTTTATGTCAATATTAGGACCTTTTGTGCTATTTAATTCGATTTTTTCTTGGAGAGCGTAAGCGAGCCTGTAACTTGGGAATTGTTTATATCGAAAAAGATACAGGTTTATCTTAAAGGAGCATCGAGGGGGGGGGGGGGGATTTTTAAGCTTGATGGAGGTTTAGGGAGGAAACAAACATAATTTTTAAAAATATATACAAACAAGGAAATTAATACGCCCACCCCCCCTTACAGTACTATATTAATACGCCCACCCCCCCTTACAGTACTATATTAATACGCCCACCCCCCCTTACAGTACTATATTAATACGCCCACCCCCCCTTACAGTACTATATTAATACGCCCACCCCCCCTTACAGTACTATATTAATACGCCCACCCCCCCTTACAGTACTATATTAATACGCCCACCCCCCCTTACAGTACTATATTAATACGCCCACCCCCCCTTACAGTACTATATTAATACGCCCACCCCCCCTTACAGTACTATATGTACAGGCGTCAGTCGGTAAGACTATGTTGGTTTGTGTTCCGCAGTGAAACAGGTAGGCAGCCGGGACATTGTTGCCAATATAACTACTTTCCCGATAGATCTAGAGACAAATGTTTACTTCTAGTAGCATGAATTCTAGTGATATTCTGGAGACTTGAGCCATTATAGAGCGATATTGTATAGATTGTGTCAATATTCTAGCAATTTACGGCATTTCTTTACTATCTAGCGGACTTGTTTTGGTAATACTGAGCCGGACAGCACCTTTGTTCTGAGGTGATAATATTCTAGTTCTCTTTGTGCCACGCACTGAGAGAGAAACATTAGGATATTGCAAAAGGACGAATTGATCAATTCCTTTCCCCTTCCGTAGTGCTCGAGTTCTGGAAAATGAAACGCAGGAACTTCAAAAGAGGATAACTGCGTTTACCAGGCCCCTCCCCTTCTATGTCATATATATTTTATGTTATGCATTATAAAATTACACATATATGTATATATTAATGATGATATCAGTGACTTATCCTCCAGGATAACGTATTTTCAAAAGGAAAAGGGTAGCCAAAACAAGGAAGATCCCCATCTTCATATTTATTGCAATATTTCGGACTCTGCGTCCATCATCAGGTCAGTACACGATCTTATAAAATGAAATTACCATACATAAAATTTCGTAAATAGAAGGACCTGTAAACTAGTTTAAATACAAAGTAAATAAGGGTATAAAATACCTAGATGAAATTAATTCGTTAACAAACACCAGTACCGCATGAATAAAAGGAAAACTAATGCGATATGACTAAATAATAAAGACCAATCCCTACCCACCTAGATCCAACCCCAAGCATCATTTAACACTAACACCGACAACCCCAAAGACACAAAACAAAAGAACATCTGAACATTTTATATTCTGACTGGGCGTACAATGTGAAATACTCCTAATGAATTTGAAATTAAACGAAACAAACGGGAAACAATTAAAACTAAACTATTTGAAAACTGACTAAACAATTGAATCAGGTCATAGTATTTAGTTCCGGCTGGAGTTGTTGAATTAATATCTTTTCCCCTAAAAAAGTATCTTGTTCATTATTGAATTGACCTATTATTTCAAAATCATTCTCTGAGAAAAGATGGTCATTCTCATGTGAATGATTTCTTATGGCCGAAAAAGGCATTTTATTTAGATATTGACCCGTTCTATAGCTCCTACCTAAATGTTCAGATATTCAAATTTTGAAATGTCTGGAAGTACATCCGACATACCTAGCATTACAGCTGGGACACGAAAATGTATATACAATATTTGAACATATTAGGTTAGGAATACGGTCTTTAAAAAATTGAAAAATTAACCTATAGTGAAATCATTATTGAATATTATTCGAAAGTTGATGGCAGGAAATTAAATTTTGAGAAAGGCTAGCAACTTCTTCCTGAACAAGAAACTTGATTCCACATAAAAAGGCAATTTAACATATTAGCTAAGTTTAGGTACTTCCGAAGCTGTGACCTCTAAATTTTGCTTCGTGTATATAAATTTGTAAAGTACTTTATTAAATACATTCATGGTATAATTGTTGGATATAAAATACTGCTTCAAAAACTCGAATTCTAGATGCATAACATTAAAACTAGAACACAAATTGTAGGCACCTGACCCTGGTCAATTGACACCCACATGCAAAGTTTCAGCTCCCCAGGTCCAATACTGCGGCCGCCTAATAAGAACAGTCACACACACACACAGACAATCGAAAATATTATATAGATGCGTAGGACGTTCTAGAGGATATTAATTAAGATAAATGTTAGACCTTGGACACAGATCCAGATAAGAGTTAATGTAAGATTCAGAAGGAATAACACGTACGCAAATTAAGGATCTTGGGCACAGATCTAATCAGAAGTATTCACTACACAATTCACATATTTTACCTATACCTCGACTACAATAAACACAACATAAGATACACAGGGACACTTAGGGTAATGTTGGAGGGTAGAGAGAGAGCAAGTCTGGCCGACGTAGATCGTAGGTCCGTTGAGCAGCACTTCAGGGGTGTAGGACGTCACTCGAGCAAGACTTCAGGTTCCAGACTTCAGGGGGTACACCAGGTCTAGTACACTCTCCGGGCAGGGGCAGGTTGGTACAACTACCACTGTGATTAGCTGTTCTGTTCCCTTTCAGGTTTTAGGACAGTACTGCAGTTGAGGTTTGCATACTTTTCTACTAATTCTTTGAGGTGATATGTGACTTATTTCTTGACTCTCTTTTACATGTGTTCAAGGCAATAGGGGTATTGGGAATTTGTTGTGATGGAGTTGTGAGGTTTAATACTTATTCTAGACATCGATGGGTAATATTTACATTGTTGTTTACCTCATATGTATTATAATTAAAACTTATATAGTAGTTATTTAGCTTAGGAATAGGGAAATCATACTTGTACTGATTACACCATCATCTAAGTTCTTAGGCGAACTTGGTTATTGCTCGCCTAGCATTGGTGGTTGTCCTGAGGTTCTTACATCTTCAGGTTCGTCGTAGTTGGTGCTCCTGTTCACGTCCATTTATGCATATAGGTTTCGGGGCGTTGATGTGCAATTTGCATAAACATATGCTAAACTGCAGGTCTGGAAATGAAGGAAATGCTGTCCTGTGGTTGGCTGGCACGGTTTGAAAGCAGGGCAGTGATTGGTTGTTGCTATTTCCCATACTTGCTGCTGTTGGCTGGTTCCGTAGAGTACGAGGAGTTCCTGAAGAAAGGGGTCGCTCCTGTATTCTTTTGTTGTTCCGTGGCTTACGTCCCCTTGGCTTCTTTGGCTCTCTCAGTTGCAGACTAGCAATTCTTCAACTGCCTTCTATAGTTCCTTTCGCCAACCCCGTCATTTCACCACTGTCAACTATGAAAAAGTCGCGACCTCGCGATTGAAGTATGTAGGATCGGGTGGTGGGTGAGTTTATGACGGGCGTCAGATTTTGGAGGGTCAGCAGCTATAATGTTGTAGGTATGTCCGCCTGTTTTTGTATGTCCATGGTGATGTACATTTGAAATGGTTCTTCTGCATGGGTAGCTAGTTGGACCAGGTGTCTTGGCGATTTAGTGGGAGTTGGTTCGGGGTCTCTGAAAATTGTTACACTGTTAATTTTCATAGCTGGTGCCTCGTGTGGGATGCCACATGTGTTGACACTTTCTCCATAACCAACATCACCAGAAGCGCAAACGAAGCAGGTGAAGCCGCCCGGATAGCAGAAAGTAGAAAGCGAGAAAAATATCAAGTCATCGCCAGAAGTCGTCAGTTCGAGCCTCTGGCATTCGAAACTTCAGGAGTCTTCGGCCCTACCACCCTTAATATGGTGAATGAAATAGGCCGTAAAATCAGAGAAGTGTCAGGAGAACCCTGGGAAACCCTCTGGCTCAAGCAAAAACTAGGGATGGCTATCCTCCGGGGCAATGCCACCAGCGTCATGAGCTCAGTATGACTGGGCCATGCCACTGTGTGAGGCCCGGGCAGGAGTGGTGTATCCATAGTCTTTCCACGGTAGGGTATAGAAATAAACTTTATTTGTATTTAACATGTTTGATGTACATAAATATAAAGTAGTTGAAGGAGTTGCTGTAGAAGGAGAGGTGTGTGGAGCTGGTCTGATCACCGCTGGAGGTGAAGGAGTAGTGATGAGTAGTGGGGCGACTGGTGATCTGTGCCTGGAGTCCGGAGTGGCTGAACGAGGGAGAGGTGACCTCGCACTAGTCGGAGTGGTCAGGAGTGGAGCTGGCAAGGTAGGTTTAGGCTGGTCCCGCCGGATGTAAGTCGGCTTGAAGGTAGGCGCCCAACGTTGAGGGGGCATCACATGTCGACCAGATCTTGTGCATGTAGGATTAGATCGAGTAGGGATTAGAGAAGGTTCGATGACACATGATTGTGGGGAGGGGGAGGAAGCTGAGCTAGAAGATAGTGACGGTCTATTTAAGATGGGGTGGAGCGAATTAATGGAGAAGAACGTGTGCTAGAAGAAGGTTGAGGAATGGTTATGTTCAGTAATGGAATAGGTCGTGCAATAGGTCTAGTCGTGGAATGAGAGACGGAGGGAGCTGGAGATTTTAATTTAGAGGCATAAGATTGTGGAGTGGAAAGACGTGAAACAAGAGGTACAGGTAACGTAAGCGGAAGAGAAGAGGTAGGTTGAGGAGCGGAAGCGACAGGTGGAGAGATGAGATTAGGAATGTTAGTAATTATCGGAGTAGTAGGTAAAGTACCTGAGGATTCTGAATACGTAGGTAAACTGATAGATGGTGAGGCCTGAACAGGTAAAGAGGGAGGTGGACGACAAACTTGAGAGGGGAGGGTTGGAGGCTGTAACAATGGGGTGGGCGTATGAGGTAGAATGTTTAAGTCAAGGGAGGGCCTTTGACGGCGTCGGGGTGTCACAGGTAAAGGGAGATCAGGTCTGGCAGATTCTGTGGATCCTAAATTTTGGTTGTTAGTTGCAGGCAATATGTCATTCTGAATGGGGTCAGCAAGCATAACTATATTTTCATTAATAGGCTGAAATCTACGTACATGCCTGTTACGATATGTGCGCGACTCACCAAAATAATTCACGGTAACCTGGTAGCAGTTTGGAACAGATAAGATTTCGAATGGACCTTTAAATCTGGGTTTGAGCTTGGATGGAACTGGTAGGTGTGCAATCATAATTAGATTACCAACACAGTGTGGGCTGGATTTGGGAGTTTCATCAGGTTGGAGGTCTTGGATATATTGGATTTGTCGTAGTCGATTCTTGAGGTGTACTAAGGACTGGTCGAAATTTGAGGAGAGCTCATACGGGGCAGCTAGATGACGGAGGGGAAGGAGCAATGGTGCCACCCCAAATACTCGTTCATGGGGTGATATGCCGTCCTCTCGAGGGCAAGTGTTGATTCCCCATTGCACAATTTTGACTTGACTGGACCGATCTTTGGAGTCCATTTGTTGCAACCGGGTTCTGATTTGATTAGCAATGGTTCTGTGACTTCTCTCGCATATGTAATTTCCTTGAGGCCAGTATGGTGAGGAATGGCTGATCTTAAACCCACACATCAGAGATAGTTGAGACCATATGTGACTGGTGAATTCTGGGGCATTGTCAGAATGAATTGCTTCAGGGAGGCCAAAATAAGGGAAGACATGTTGAATGAGTGCTTCAGCCACTGCAATGGCTGAATGTTCTTTTGTGGGACACGCAATGACATACTTGGAGTAAGTGTCCACAAAAGTAATGATTTATTTGAAACCACGACTATTGTCCATTGGCCCCATTACGTCTACTGCAAGCAATTGCCAAGGCTTGGAGGCAACTAACTTCCCAGATGGACCAGCTGTGCGGGTTCTATCTTTTCCCAACGCACATGCTCTGCATGATTCTGTGATGCGTTTGGCGGTGACGTAAGATGATGGTGTCCAATATACTTGTTGAAAGGTGGAGATTAGCTTCCGTTGTGCCAGATGGATTCCATTATACATATGTATGGATTGCATGGTGGATAATGCAGCTTGTGGAGTTATCACAATTTTTCCTTCCAAGGTGAAAAGATTGTCACCCCATCTGGTCAATTGATTGAATATCTTCCTAGGTATCCAGTCAGGTTTTTCTTGTCGTTGATAGACTTGCAAAAGGTCTTGTTGACTGTTGTTTAACGAGCCTTGATGGTGGATAGCAAGAATAGTGTGTGGTGGTTCGTCGTGATGAGGTGCAGATTTGGGAGGTGGAATTGGTAGGCGAGAGAGTGCATCAGCATTTGTGCAACTTGCCTGGTCGATAAACGATATCCATATCGAATTCCTCTAGAGATTCCCTCCACCTGACTGTCAGAGCATTTTTGGTGTCTGATTTTCGCAGCCATTGAAGGGCGTGGTGATCTGTGATGACGGTGACCTTGACTCCCGCCAGGTAAGCATTAAAATATTGTAAAGCCCAAATCATGCCTAGACATTCTCGTTTCGTTACTGGGTAATTAATCGACGGAGACATCCAGTCTCTTCTGATAGCTCAGAGGAGCTGGATGGTGTCGTATTTTGAATAGTCTGTAAGGTCTTGTGATGTGTTTCAGCTAGGTTACAAGCCCAGACAGGGCTTGCATATTCCATCACTGATCTTATGTATTGTTTATAAACTGTGGTGGTGGTTTCTTTGATGACAGAGGCAGCCCTATGCAGGGACGCCTGGAATGCCGCCATCCAGGATTTAAGGGGTTAGGGTTTATATGATGTTTTTTTTTTTATATATATTATTGTTTTAGTTTCTTCCCTAGACCTCCATCAAGCTTAACAAATCTCCCCCTGGACCCTCTTCAAGATAAATGTGTACATTTTCCGGTTCCTCCTAAAATTATAGGCTCGCTATCGCTCACCAGGAAAAAATCGATACCTAAATGACACGAAAAGTCTTGATATTGACAAAGAAATGGAGCGAATGGTCTTAAAATCGCCAAATTAACGGGCCGAACGTTATAAAATCTGAAAACTAAGAGGGACCAGAAAACTGACCTATCTCCCCTTAAGGCTGAAACCACACTCTCTGTGGACGTGGTGGCGCTGTCCCTCTCAATTTCACAATAATTCATCTGTAATGTCTTTGTTTCCCGTATAAATATTGTTAGATTCTCTGTGTAACTCCTCTCCTTCTTCCCACATCTCTCTCTCTCTCTCTCTTTCGCTCTCTCTCTCTCTCTCTCAAAACCTAGCTCCCACCTTTGGTATATGAGGGGTAAGGGGGTATTAAATAAGGGCTCATAAGCACCTTCCTCTCCCCCCCCCCCCCGCCCCCTCCCATAATTCCTAGTAAGTGCCAACGTAAACATAATCGTTGGGAAGCCAAGGACCCCCCCTCCCCTCCAAGCTGCATCAACAACACTGAATCAACCTTTATGGAAAGTGACCACTCCAACTTTTTGTACCATATGTTTTGCTAAATTTTCTTTACTAACCCAAATCATGGCACCGATCAGAGTTACACGCGATTCCTGTAAAAAGATCTACTACAAGGAATGTTTTGTACGTCAAGGCCACCCAAACTCCAATTGTGTTATATACATAACCAGTGAAATTGTTTTGCTCCTGGAGAGCACACTCGAGGCATATAAGGTACAGGCTGACGAACTGAAGCGAGATAATCTCACACTAAGGAAGACTGTAGGCGTACTTTTGCGTCAACATGTCTTACTAAAAGAGCGAGTAAATGATATACAGAGTAAGCAAGTCAACGTTGTTAAAGATTCCCCAAACGAAAACCCATTCAATGATGGATTTCAAATAGTAGACAATAGGCGTAACAACACAAACTCCAAGGGAAAGGGAAAGCGACCCCAGATATCCCTATCAAAAACAGATTTGTTAGTTTCGCCGAAAATGGAGAACGTGGGGAAACTGACCTCGAGAAAGCAAGCTCGAAAGGCAGGAACCGTAACCCGAAAAATCTAGACGGGGAAATAACGAAGCCACCTAGCCACCGAGTAAGCGGGAAGGAGGCACTCACTCTAGAGTCTAGTGTATGGTGAAAGTCTCATGCGAGGTCAAGAAGCTGCCTTTGCTACCAGAAACAGTAGAAAAAGGTCAGTAGAGGTAATTCCAGGCGGTAAAGTCGAACATATCATGAATGACATAACCAACTCCGTCATACCAGAGGGCGCCTGTGTAGTCGTAAATGTTGGCTCTAATGATTGCTTTGACGGAGGTAAGGCCCCAATTAAGGCCATAGAAAAAGAATTCGAGAATCTAATTAAAGTCATGAAACGGAAGGACTAGAAATGTGTGGTAAACGGCATCATACCCAGAATTAAAGTAAGTTCGTACAGGCAAAATAGAGCTATATAAATCAACAACGCGGTCAAGGTCATGTGCGAGCAAGAAAAGGTACTGTAAGTGTACAATTGGACGAGTTTTGAAAGGAATTCATCCCTTTACAGCGGTGATGGCACTCATTTACAGAAAAAGGCGTTCAGTGGTGGCATCCTTAATAACGAGTGAGTGACATCCTTAATCACGCAACCATACTTTACCCATGAAAGCAACACCAAACCGGATCAAGAGATAAAGATGCTCATAAATTTCTTCGAGTACTGACATCACTACTCCAAAAAAAGCCATCCCACAACCCCACCCAATCAATTGTGTTATGACCGGGGCTACGAATAAAACAAGGGCACTTAATGATTGGACTAGTAATAGGGCACTATGCAACAACGGTACGCTAGATCCAAACCCTCGAGCTTGTATGCCGGCGAACAAAAAAAACACCTATACCCTCCAAAGTTTATCTGCGATAACGGGGTATCCTTAACTTGGCATAAATGTACTCTACTTCAGGCTAACCCACACTGGTATAGCCTGATAACAAACAAGATGCAAGTTTCGTTAAAATGCATACAAGGGAAGCTATGGAAAGATCTATTATATCACTGCAAGATTTAATACAATAAAAAGATGCTTCAATACAGTTACTCTAAACAACAATAAACTCTTCACTCCTATCTGAGAGAAAGTGAAGTATAGTCCTACAGCATAGACCTGGAAACTTCTGAAGAAAGTCTGATACTCATAAGATGCTCTCGTATCTTAAATTATATAAAGGCAGGAGGTAGGACACCACACGTGTAGACTGAATACACTAAAAAATAGGACATATAATGTTAACTGACACGAGAATATTATAAATGCGCAACGGCAGTAATGCTCGACACTAAAAGAAGTACCTCCTCATCAACGAAACAGTCTGCTATGGTTGTGCAACTCAACAACAACCTAGACTAATAAATGCTGTGAATAATAATGCAAACATAACAAAAAGAGCTCATGTCCTAACTAGTGTCTGCTCGGCGAATAAAGTCTAGCTGGGATATCAAGGTTAGGAAACCGTGGCTGAGCAGGGTGGGCTCATAGCCTAGCGTTGACCTTAAGGCGGTATGATTAAAGTTACGTTAATGACGGGGATGCTCTCTTGGTAGATCCAGATCTCAAGTATCTGGTTCTACCCTGGCGATCCCTCTAAAGTCAAGCAAAGAGGCAGCACTGTGTTATAAGGTAGTAGGCTAATGCCCTCTTACAACACGATGCTGCACTCGCAAAAGGCACAACCAAAAGGACAACCTAGTCTACCACAGAAACCGTCGAAGTCGTGTAGGTATAAGCAAACCGTACACACATCGCTGACAACGACAACAGAAATCTTAACCCAAAGAGTCATCAAACTCCATAAACTAAGGACACTGAGGGAGACACACCCAGAGTCATCAAACCTCCATAGACTAAGAACCCTTATAGCCTATTCTAATACATGGAAATATAATTATATGAGAGCGACGCACACAATACGATGGGCCGATATGAAATCGTGTACAGAACCCAAAGGGAGTGCTGTGACGTTAAAAGATTAGAGGAATGAAAGAAGGAAGTTGAGTGAGAGAGACAGTATCAGAATGGTGGAGATATGGGGGACAGTTGTAAAAAGGATGTTAGTCATGTGCGTCCCTAGCCTGCTCTGAGGAGGGTAGCTCCTCGGGACCCTCAGGATCCCACAAAGGCATGGTGGTCGGCCAATCACAGGCCGATACGTCACAAGGCAGCAGGCCCCTAGGACGCGCCAAGAACCACCAGCCAATCAAAGACAAGAGAAAGCCCGCGCGGGCGGGAAACTCCTCCAAGCGAGGGAGGAGGGAGGAGGGAAGCAACGCTCACTACCCCCACGCTGCCCGCTCGCTCTCTCTCTCAACTTCACTACAATGCATCTTATATTCTACTCATGATATAAAATACTTCCCATTGTCACAGACGAAAATAAAGACCACCACTGGACTGTCTGTAACAATGCAAGTACTATGAAAGAAAGAACAACATTCTCTGATAACTGTAGCCCATTTCACTGCCCTGGCGAGCGCTAGCGGCTAACGGGAGGCGATTCTGCCAACGCTGGTAGGCGTCACACCCCGCCCAAGATATGGGACGCTCAACATTAGGCGAGCTCTATATCTGACAAGGCAGAATGCCGACAAGACCCGCCACTACCAGCCACTCCACCAGAAATGAAATGCAAAGCTTAATCACAAATAAAACAACATTTTAGCATAAATAAAATCTTATAACCCCTCTCAAACATAATAGTATAATTTTAGCCTGCTATTCTCCCTGAGCGAGCTTCACAGAGCCCAGCCTACTAAGTGAAAGACAGGTTCAACTTAGGACTTTAGCTATAACATTGGCAACTTTCAATTACCGGTAACTATTAAAAAGAAAGAGTTCTTATGTGATTTTTTTATTTAATTTTAATGTTGTTTTTGACAGCTGCTCTATAGGGGCAAGCCTGATTTTTCTCCACTCTCAACACACACTGACTGAACGGCGAGGGTTCTCCTGCAAACAAGCCCGTGACAAACAATCAGCCAAAACATTATCAGTGCCCTTAGCATGCCACACATCCAACTTGTGTTCCGGCAGCAAAACAACACCTGACACTGATAAACTGCCCAGTTCATCCCAAGACTGGCACTTCTCTTCTCTCTTTCCGGCAACGGGACCTTTCACTAGTTCTACCTTCGTGACGAGCGAGGCAGCCCCGATGCGGTCTATGGTATCGTCAACTCTAGGTAATGGATAGGCGTCTGTCAGGGATAATGCTTCCACACTCTTGCAATCACCATACACACGGATCTTGCCACTCAACTCAGGTTGCAAACTCACTAGCAACGACCACTCACGATATCCTTTATCCCTCAGACCCTTTTTCCACATGTCGTCTAGCTCTGTTTTCACGACAGGCTGATGAGCAGGATTTATACGGTAGGGAACTAACTTGAGCCTTGCACTGTCTCCAGCCTCCATGTCGGATTCTACCCCGTATATCAGGCCTGGAGAAGCAACAAACATGCGGATGTACTGCCACAGCCTAGTAAACAACTTATCTCGCAGAACAACATGCCTAGTGCCCTCCCACAACCCAGCCGAGACCGCAGCTACTAAACTATAGTCTCCCTCCTTCTCCACCTTCGTCCATAGAACAGCCAGGTCATGAGAGGGACAATCAGTACCACCTGTGCAGTCACTTCCATAGTTCATAATTGCTAAGGCTTCCCCGCCGATACCGTACATGCGCACCCCCGCATTCCTTACGACTACATCTGCCTGCGCAGCATCACCGCCTTCAGCGACATGGCCAGATACAGTCGGTCTATGGTAGGGCTGTTGTATTCGACTAGAGCAGCATTGGGAGGCTATGCGACGACCGGGCACCTCCAATCCACAGCCAACCTCACCAATCTGCTCAATGTCCTCCTTCTGACCACCACCCTTGGCAGCCATGGGTCGACCCTGACCTGGCAATCATGCCAGAGCCTCGTCGCCCACCTTGAACCACCGAAACAACGAGGCTAACGATCTATAAACATTCAAGTGACCTGCCCGCGGAACATCTTGCACCTCCTGAGTTGTGAGGCTCGGGTGCTCGGCACGACCAGTGGGGTATGAACCGAGCTGGCGCTGGAGCGCTGCACACTGCTGCTCAGGCAGGTGCTCTAGCGCTTCCACAGCCACCAGACTCGTGTCCCCCGCCCACTGCTCCGCCGAGACATGACAATCCCAACTCTCCTCCACCTGTGCCCTACTGCCCCCTCTCCTTCTCCACCTTGGCCGCTGCAGACCAACGCAGGGACAGTAGGCTGCTCAGGTGGTTGCCTCACAAACTCCTCCAACAGGTTCACATGACATGTTTCCCCGTCCTCGTGTTCAATAGCCCCGTTCCCACAACTCTCCTCCACCTGGGAACTACTAAGTCGCGGAGTGCCATTACGCCCAACCATGTCACTATACTCCGTTCAGCATAAGCAGTCCGTTGGTAGGGCAGAACTTGACAACACTGCTTTACCCTCGCTATCAGCTGATAAGTTGATAATGGGGGCGAGAAACCATTTGCTCTCTCTCTCTCTCTCTCTCTCTCTCTCTATGTAGCTCTATGTAGCTCTCTCTCTGGGAGATGAAATTGTACTAACTAATTATTAACGTGATTTTTATATACCCTAAATCTATATATATAATGTCTTAAATGATAAAATAAACTATTTGTCAAAATATTCTGTGTGGCAGACTTTAAAGTGTTTGCTTTTATTGTACGGTTTTCTGTAATCATAATGAATGGGATACTTCTCTATAGTAGAAAATTATCCAGTGTTTCTGATGTTATGACTTTTTTTCCACACCACCATTGAGGTAAAAGTCTAGGTGCATTTATTTTTATAGAGGTTTCCCCAGTATGTACTGTATATGAATACATATACAATAGTCGAGTCATGGGTGGAAAGGTTAAGGTGTTAAACCTGTGGGGTCAAATGAACCAATTTAAAAATCATTAGGATGTGTGGAGGTGGGGTGGGAGAATAGGGGGGGGGGGGCTACCATCAGCGCCACAATTCTATTCTCTCTACACTCTTCAGAAAAATAGGAACATTAGAATGTAGATACGAGGTGCTGTTGTAAAGGCTTATCCCTCAATACCTTCATCTGATAAATAGATACACCATTTCAAGGACAGTCACAATTACAGACACACAAACATACAGCCAGACAGGCGGGCGGATATCGTGCGGTGTCACAAAAGGGCTTTTTCCGTCAATTTTACGGGCAATTGTAGTCTGGCAGCTTCAAGATTTAAGGGCAGATCCTTCACTTTTTGGTCGAGTTTTTCATTTATTTATTATTTGTCTAGTTTCCTCGCTAGACCTCCATCAAGCTTAAAAAGACGCCCCCTAGACCCCCTTTCAAGACAAATTTGTACATTATTCGGTAGAAACATTTCCCGGCCGAAGGCCGGTTCCTCTTTAATTACAGGCTCGCTTTCGCTCGCCTGGAAAAAATCGACACCTAAATGGCAGGAAAGGTCTTAATATTGACAGAAATGGGGCGAAAGTTCATAAAATCGCCAAAATAATGGGGCTAAAGATGAGGGAGAAGGTGGTCTAGAAAAGCGCCATATCTCCCCTTAAGTTCCAAAATAATTACACTATAAAAAACCGTACAATAAAAGCAAACACTTTAAAGTCTGCCACATAGAATATGTTGACCAATAGTTTATTTTATCATTTAAGACATTATATATATAGATTTAGGGTATATAAAAATCACGTTAATAATTAAGTTAGTACAATTTCATCTCCCAGAGAGAGAGAGAGAGAGAGAGAGAGAGAGAGGGGCAAATGGTTTCTCGCCCCCATTATCAACTTATCAGCTGATAGCGAGGGTAAAACAGTGTTGTCAAGTTCTGCCCTACCAACGGACTGTTTATGCTGAACGGAGTATAGGGGTGACAGGTTCTGGGGCCTCTCGGGAGCTCACCTCTGGGTCAAGTACTAAGTCGCTAAGGAGAGCCGCTGGAGCAAAACTCGCAAAACTCCTAACTTTAGCTTGCTCCTTCCGACTGTTCCTCCACTGGTCTAGAGACTGAGGAATAGGCTGTGACACTTTAGATGCACGAGATCGGGTGACAACACACGCCCTCTGCTGTGGTTGACACCTCTCGACCAACTCCTGCCCCTCCCTACTCACGTCGGCCGCCCTCTTGGCAACGACTAAGGGTGGAACTTCAGAAGTAGGCACCGCAAAGTCATTGCCGAGAAGAAGGTCGACGCCCTCTACTGGCAGTTTCTCCACGATTCCGACATCCAACTCTCGTGTCACACCTTCTACCTCCAGCTCCACTCGGACCAACGGGTATGACCGTGTAGCATTGATACCCTGCACCACAACCACCTGTGCCGCGTTTATAGGTTTGCCTGTAAAGTTTTTCATCAATGTCTGGGAAGCACCCGTATCACGCAACAATTCTACTCCATGCTTGCAACCAGCCCAACTCATGCAGCCGCGCCCTCTATGGTCACAAAAAGTATCCCGGACAGGTGTCAAGCCTTCCGGACACTTCTTCACTGGCTGTGCTCCAGCCTCTGACCATTTACCCCGGGCAAACGCAGACGACTTCAAAGACACTCCAATGTTGCGAGCCAAAGACACGACTGCTGTAGGTAGCTTGCTAGGACAGGATCGTGCAAAATGCCCCTTCTTGTGACAATGAAAACACTCTAACTCCCCCTTGGGCTTCCCTTGAGGTGGGGAAGGGCCCGGACCCTTCTTAAACGGGGCGGTATTAGGTTTGTGATCAAAATTGGTATCATTGCTCTTACTCTCGTTATTAACTTGTGCATCACTGACTCGGGGGGGTGGAGTGTTGCGCCCCTTGTTAACTGCATCGGTCCATTGTGCAGACCTGCACCCACAAATCAGTGACATTCTCAGGTCAGCCATCTCAGCTGCCTTCTGTAGAGTTTTAGGCTGTTTCTCTTTGAGGTTCAAAGTCAGGTCGCCGCCCGTACACTTAAAGAACTGCTCGAGAAGCATCAACTCTTTTATCTCATCAAACGTCGTTGCCTTCTCCGATCTCAGCCAATTCCCAAAAGCGTCAGACAGTTCCCGGGCATGTTCAAGAAAGGTACACTCACGACCCTTCGTAACACCCCGGAACTTCAACCTATAAGTCTCTGGTTGAAACTCATACACCCGCAGAACAGCTTCCTTCAGTACCTCATAATCGACGCAAGACTCCAAGGGCAACGCATCATATGCCTTGGGTCCTTTGCCAACCAACCTAGAGGAAACAAGGGCTGCCCACTTAACCTCGGGCCATTGGTGCTCCCGGCACTTCTTCTCAAAATGCAGGAAAAGCTTGGTGACACCCGACTCGTCAAATACAGGGACTAACTCAAGAAGGTGTGATAAAGACTGATCAAGACCTCGATTCCCAGCACCGAGACGCTGCCCTGTCAACTCCACCCGAGACTTCTCAAGCTCTATGTCTGCACAGTACATGGTCTTTCTCTCCTCAGCCTGAATCCTGAGCTCAGCCTCCCGCTGCTGCTGCTGAATCCTGAGCTCAGCCTCATGTCTGGCCTTTCTCTCCTCAGCCTGAATCTTAGCCATCTCAATCTGGAAGAGCATATCTGCAGTTAAACCTTGAGGAGGAGGAGATGCAACAATTGGAGACCCACCCAAGTGCAAACCACGCTGCCAGTGACTATCGGCCTGCGGGAACGTACCCGGCTCCGGAGCCCGAGGGGGCGCCATGGTAGGAGTCGAGTGGAATGGGGGCTGGGCCGAAGGTGCCCCAGCTCCCGCTCCACCCGAAGGCCCCACGCACCCCGCCGAGCACACAGGCCACCAGGTCACCTCTTGTCATGCTGCTAGTGCCCACATGACCCATGACCGTGGCCAAACACTTGAGACCATACCGATCAATCCCTGACACCCGGTCAACAGTAATAGGCATCTCCAGAAACTTCCTTGCATCCTCCTCACTAGTTATTACTCTAATGCCTTCTAACAAACCCCGCTGCTGCACCTCAGAGTCTGCTTCCCATACTGTGTCCTCACCGTACATAGATCCGTCGTTCGACATAGTGTCCACCGAAAATTCTCAACGTTTATAAAAAAAGGAGTACCTAAACTCTCATGTAGCACTATTCACTCAAAAAATGCTTGAAGACAACTCAAGTGCTATACTACGTTGCCAAAAATAAATCCATGTGTCCAAAATATTCCTCAAAAAACAAAAGTCCAACAATCCTGCAATTCTTCCTTAGATACCAGGCAAGGGCACTATTTGTTATTACTGCAATAATCAACAAATGGATCCTGGTTTCTACTAAAATATGATACTAGGCAAGGTCGCCATTTGTTACGACCTGGGCTACGAATAAAACAAGGGCACTTAATGATTGGACTAGTAATAGGGCGCTATGCAACAACGGTACGCTAGATCCAAACCCTCGAACTTATATGCCGGCGAACAAAAACACCTACACCCTCCAGAGTTAATCTGCGATAACGGGGTATCCTTAACTGGGCATAAATGTACTCTACTTCAGGCTTACCCACACTGGTATAGCCTGATAACAAACAAGATGCAAGTTACGTTAAAATGCATAAAAGGGAAGCTATGGAAAGATCAATTAAGTCACTGCAAGATTTAATACAATAAAAAGATGCTTCAATACAGTTACTCTAAACAACAAAAAACTCTTCACTCCTATCTGAAAGAAAGTGAAGTATAGTCCTACAGCATAGATCTGGAAACTTCTGAAGAAAGTCTGATGCTCATAAGATGCTTGTATCTTAAATTATATAAACGCAGGAGGCAGGACACCACACGTGTAGACTGAATACACTGTGACGCACCCAGTGCGTGGCAACGCAACCTGATTGTACTCCTTGGTACTCCACTGTACCGCCCGTACCACTGTACCGTACTGGCTGCCTATATTGAGTGTGACAACGTATAACTATGTTCTTTGTATCTCTGCAAAGGTCTCGTCATGTGCTAACCAGTGGTGGGTTTTGTTTTTAGCCATGTCGAGACCTTCCATTTAATATGTAGTATCAATAGAGAAGTTGATAGATAAGACAATGGGAGTTCAGAGAGAGAGAGTGAGTTAGGCTTCAGAGCGAGAGGGTAGCAATGCGCCACGCTGCCGGGGGGGGTGGTTGCCAGATGTATGGACTGGTTGGCAGCCTTGCGCTTATTGCTAGGCGCGACAGGGTTGGTAGTCCATTGCCGCCTGCCTGTGCTGCCTGGGCTGCCCATGTTGTCGCACTGCACATTGCCTGGAGGCTCGCTGTGTGTTCCATGATCAGGTTGCCTAGAACCTTTGAGATTCTAACATCCCTTGCCCTCTCTCCCAACTTCTCACGGTTGCACTCTTTCTCTCTGACGACATTACTCTCATTTCATTCTTCTCTCTATTTAAATGCATAACCTTCCCTTGAGGTCCTAAAGGAGTTTCAGCACTCACCTCTCGTATTACTCTTAGGACAAGCATATATTTACATGTATTAGATTTAAGGGGTTAATGTGAACAGCGATCTTCTTGATGAGGATAGTTGGTGAACGTTCTACATGTTCACGAGTTATATGCCCAGCTCATCATCCAATTTGTGACTAGACTAGTGCCATGTGTAAGAGCCCGACCATGCCCAGGAGTTGTCTGTAGAGGGGCGAGGACTTAGCCTTGATTTGCCTACCGAGCCAGGAGCGAGTGTAGTACCAGAGACTACAGCTCGCTCGTAGTGCCGGTATAGTAGAGTAACGTAATTTATCTGTCCTTGTGTTCTCTGCAGTCTTTTCCTGGGTTCTCACTTTCGGTGCTGGGACTCGTTGTTCCTGTGACTTGGCCTGCTAGCTAGAACACATGGGGATGATGAGTGGGTTATATCTTTATTTTACTATGCATTGCAGCTCTCTTTAAGTTTATGTATGTAACACTTTACAATACACATTACTCACACACAAGACAACACTATTAATACTTTCATGTATCAATTAACTGCACTGTCGTTTTGCTGCTGTGTCCGGAGTTCTGTTGCGTAGGGCGCATACGGACTCAGAGGGGAGACAGAGTGAGAGAAGCGAAGTAGCCTATGCGGTAGTAGGCTACCGGCGCAGTACTGTTGCCTGCAACCTTTTAGTTATTCCAAGTATAGATTCATTCTTATAATAAGTGACTACTATTTATGTTCCTTCCATGTGTATTATTAGGTATCTACTGGATCATGAACATCTTGTATGCTACATGCTATTGCATGTTAGTAGGGGACAGTTATTCTAGTGCACGCGCTTTCAAGTAGGCGTGTACATTTGTCATTTAGCATTTCACTGTCATACCTTTAGCCTGCTTCTATTCTACATTATTAGAGGCTTAATATTAACGTAGTTTCTTGAGTATTGCATTTCTTTAGTAATAACGTAACCTATAAATGTCTGAGGGAGTTTAGCCTCATAGCCTACCCCTGTTGTACACTTTCGCCGAGTTAAGGTACCTCGTTACCATAGACGATAACTCTGTAGGGCGTTGGTGCTTTTGTTGTCTGGAGCATATAGTATTTGGGACTGGAATCGAGCGTGTCGTTGTCACATAAGCCATTTCTGTCCTACGATCAAGAATCCCGAATATGTATTGCCGATCCAGCCGTAACAAAATGGCGACCTTGCACAAGATTCAGTAGTATCCTATCACATGTTTTTTGGAGAACTATTCTATGCTACCTAGTAGAGCTGGCTAGAATTTTCTTGCATATTGGAGGAATTTTTATTGTGTCATTATTGTATTGGTGGACTTGCAGATTGTTTCGTTGGGGGTGTCTAGAGTAGAGTCATTCAAGCATCTTTAACATTTTGTGAGTCGAGACTGCAATTAGTAATAAGCACTTCTTTTTTTTTATGAACAGCAATTGTATAACCAGCACTATGTCTAATGACTCATCATTTACGGGGGAGGATAACACGGTACAGCCTAGTGACCAGCAAGTACAACAGATATTTAGGGAGGGGAGTGTTATAAGTGGAGAGAGGGATGCCCGGGCATTTTTGCAGACACCTTTGACCGAACAGCGCCTGCAGGCTATTGATTGTTACGGTCTTCGCTGTTTAGCCACGGTTTTGGGGCGGGACTGTCCTGACAGTTGGCCCAAGAAGAATTTGGTGGCATGTTTGTTGGGTGATGGCGATGGGGCGGTGGGTGGAGTGGGGTCTTGGGGGGTTCCCTCCAAGCCTCCATTCCACTCTACCCCTGAGCTGGGCCCTCAGCCAGCGATTCTTAGCACGATGCAGCAGGAGGGTTCTCAATGGCAAGCTGGCTTACCCGTAAACACGTCTCGGTGTGGATCCCCCATTTTGTGCTCTCCCCCCCAGGCCTGTCTCCTGAGATGTTATTTCAGCTAGAACTAGCTAAGCTTAAGTTGCAAGAGAGTCAACAGTCTAGTATAGAACGCATAGAGGTTGCTAGAATCCAAGCCAATCAGGATGCAACCAGGTACCAGGCTGAAATGGATGTCGAGAAGTCTAGAGTAGAGACCACGGGGCGTCATCTCGGTGGTGGGCACTGGGTTACAGACTCACTTTCGCATTTAATTAAGTTAGTACCCGCATTTGATGAGACAGCAGTGACTGAGTTTTTTGCTCGTTTCGAAAAGAAGTGTCGTGAGTATGACTGGCCGGAGGTTAAATGGGCAGCATTAGTTTCATCACGTCTAGTGGGTAAGGGGTTGAAAGCCTACGATGCACTGTCACTGGACGAGAGTGTCGTGTATGGACTGTTGAAGGAGGCTGTGCTCCGGGCCTACGAACTGCAACCCGAAACTTATAGATTGAAGTTCCGTGGCGTGAATAAGAAGAGCGACGTCAGTTTTATGGAGCACGCACGGGACTTAACAGATGCATGTAATAACTGGTTTCGGTCCGAGCACGCAGAGTCGGCTGAGGAAATTAAGCAACTTTTCTATCTGGAACAGTTTTACAAATGTACTGGAACCGATCTAACACTGAACATTAAGGAAAAATGTCCCAAGACAGTAGAGGAGGCTGCCAAGATGGCAGACTTCAGATTATCATTGATTCGTGGTTGCGGTGCCGCTCAGAGGGCTGAGTCAGGGCAGAAGGGGCGCTCTACCCCACCCACCAGAGTTTTCGATAATAACAAATCCTATGACACACATAACCACACTAAATGCATTGCACACTAATAACACCTACAAACACAAGCCTCTCCCGTTTACTAAAGGTCAGGCCCCTTCTTCGCCCGCACAAGGGAAGAAGCCCATTGGGGATGTGAAATGTTACAAATGTCAGAAGCTAGGCCATTATTCACGTGAGTGCCCTAGTAACACTCCCGCTAAGCCGGTGTCATTGGTTCACAGTATCGGTGTGTCTCTGAAGGCTGCAGCAACTGCCCGGGGTAGGTTGTCAGCAGCTGAGGCACACGCGGTAAAGAAGCGTACGGAAGGCTCGACACCTGTCCGGGACACTTTCTGTAACCATCGGGGACACGGGTTTGTGAGCTGGGGGAGTGAACTACGGAGGGTTGACTTGCTGAGGGATACGGGGGCTTCGCAAACTTTGTTGAGGAACTTCACAGGGAAACCGATAAATGCGGCC
>JBAKBP010031547.1:0-24307 GCA_037953745.1 Lithodes maja | reverse complement strand
TCGCTCGCCAGGAAGAAATCGACACCTAGATTGGGATAAACTTCTTAAAATAGTTGGCTGAATGGGGCCGAATGGATACAAGCCCGAGAAAGAGAGAAAAGGACAGAAATAACAAAAAGCAGGTCACCCCCCTTAAATTGTATGGAAACGAACCGTCGAACATTTTAGGCCGGATCACCTCGTTTAGACTAAGTGATCATTGTATACATATAACTTTATGTAAACAATCTATCTATCTATCTATCTATTTATTTATATACCTATCTATCTAACTAGCTAGCTACAGTCAACTCGTTTAATCCGCTTCATAATAGTATTTAGGCTTATTAGAAGCTTAAAAGTTCATGTATAAAATATATTTGCAAAATATTAAACGGAAAAGGGATGAATGGAGAAATATATAAGCGATACTGTTTCCTACAACAACCTGAACATAAATATATAAATGCATAACTACAATCTCCGAGGCTGCGGATTAACTCATTCAGTACCGGTGACGTCCTTTGCATTATATTCTGGCAACTATTAGGCGATCTTATTCAGCATAGGAAGGACGTCTAACAATTATAAGGCAACAAACTATCTCATATAATCGTTTGAGCTACCACAGATCCTTCCTAAGCTGAATACAGTCGTCTAATAGTATCCAGAATATGATGAAAAGGACGTCAATGGTACTGAATGGGTTAAGGGGAAATTCCCACTTGAGGGATTTTTTTCGTCACCCCTTTCACCCTCGTGCTTAGCCCTATTGCCTTTCAGATTTGAAGACGTTCGCTCCATTAGCTTGGCGATGTTAAGAACTAGCCCACACGTAAGAATTCGTGCACCATCTATGTTGTTCTGTATGTAATTCAAAATATTTTGATTCATTTGTGTAAATAGAACTTGCTTTTCAATTAATAGTATATATATAGTGTTATAGTTGATGCATAGAAACTTACTTGGTGCCTTCTGCGACCACTAAATATATGCCAGTATTTGTATGTTATGTGTGACTCATAATTTGTCCTTAAATAAATATATTTCGTACCCTATTTCCTCATCCTTCCTGGTTGAATATCTCATAGGAATATGCAACATTCTATTAACAAGGGATTACTGATTACGTCGTTTGTTCGCTGCCTACGTTTGTGAATTTTATTAATTGAACAACGTGGAAACGGATGTTGACAATGAAGGATAAGACAGTGGTGGAACGAAAGTCATTGATTGATTATGTATGTGTGGATGAACGAATGAAGAAATCTGTGATGGATGCTAGGGTGTATAGGGGTATTGGAGGGGGTCTGTCTGATCATTATGTAGTGGTAGCTAAGGTTAGGATACAAAAGAAGTGGGTGAGGAGAGCGGGAGGGAGGCGAGAGGAGGGTGGAATGGTGAGGAGGGTGGAGAGGTTGCAGGAGGAGGAAGTCAGGGAGGAGTACAGGAGAGCAGTGGAAAGACGACTTGGTGGGTTCGACCTGGAAGTTATGGAGGAAGTGGAGGAGATGAGCAAGGTGTTTAAGGATGAGATCTGTGCAGCATGTGAGGAGGTGTGTGGAGTGAGGAGAAGAGGGAGGGGAGTGAAAGGTACAGCATGGTGGACAGAAGAGGTAAGAATAGCTGTGGAAGAAAAGAAGAAAGCATATAGAGAGTGGTTGGGTAGTAGAGGGAATGAAGATTCCGAGAGACAGAAACGAGCGAGGTACGTGGAGAGTAAGAGGGTGGTGAAGAGAGTAGTGAAGGAAAGTAAGAGAAGAGTAGATGAGGAATTTGGAAGGAATCTGAGTGTAAAATGGAGGGAGAGTAAGAAACTGTTCTGGAAAGAAGTCAAGAAAGTTAGGGAAGGTAGCAAGGGAAACAGTAAGGGTGTGAAAGATAAGAATGGGAGAATGCTAGCCGAGAAGCAAGAGAGAGTCGAAAGATGGAGGGAGTACTTCAGTGAGTTGCTAAATGAAAGGAATGAAGAGCCAGCAAACATAGCTGGATATGGTATGGGAGGGAGAAGAAGAGAAGTAGTGGAGGAGGAGGTGGGGATCAAGAGGTCAGAAGTGTGGGAAGCCATGAAAAGAGTGAAGTTGGGGAAAGCACCAGGAACAGATGGAGTGTGTGGGGAAATGTTGAGGTATGGTGGTGAGATAGTGATAGAATGGGTATGGAAAATGTGCAAACTAGCATGGGAGAAGGGGAGTGCACCCGATGACTGGAAGACTGGCATAATAGTCCCCCTATATAAGGGCAAAGGGGAAAGAGGAGTGTGTGGTAACCACCGAGGAATATGTCTTCTAAGCGTAGTAGGGAAGGTATACAGTAGGGTAGTGATTGAGAGAGTGAGAGTGAGAACGGAGAAATGGATAGGCGACGAGCAGGGAGGCTTTAGGAAGGGAAGAGGATGTGTAGACCAGATTTTTACCCTGAATTGTGTTGTGGAGAAGTATCTGGAGAAGAAACAAAAGGTGTATGTTGCCTTTATGGACTTGGAGAAGGCCTATGACAGAGTGGATAGAGAAGGTTTGTGGAAAGTACTTAGAATATACGGAGTAGAGGGCAAGTTGCTGAAAGCAGTGAAGAGCATGTATGAGGGTGCAAAGGCGGCAGTACGTGTGGAGAGTGAGCAGAGCGAGTTCTTTGACCTGAATGTTGGTTTGAAACAGGGGTGTGTGATGTCCCCGTGGTTGTTTACTGTATATATGGATGGAGTTATGAAAGAAATACTATCAAGAGCAGTGGATGTTGGTGTATCGCTGAAAAGGGAGGGAATTGAGTGGAAGCTACCTATACTGCTGTTTGCGGATGATACAGTTCTGATGAGTGATAATGAATGGGAGTTGCAGGGTCTGGTAAATGAGTTTGGAACAGTGTGCGAAAAACGGAATTTGAAGGTAAATACGGGGAAGAGCAAGGTTATGGTCTTCGAAAGGGGTGAAGTCACAGAGTGTGAGGTGAAGCTGAACGGTCAGGCTATGGAGATCGTCAACTCTTTTAAGTATCTGGGCAGTGTGTTGAGTAAAGATGGGACTATGGATGAAGAGGTGCGAGAGAGGGTACAAGAGGGGAAGAGGGTTGTAGGAACGCTAAAAGCAGTAACAAGAAATAGGGTGGTCAGTATGGAAGTGAAGAAGTCCTTGCATGACAGTGTGGTAATCCCGACACTGACTTACGGAAGCGAAGCATGGACGTTGGTTGAGAGACTCAGACCAAGAGTGAGAGCAGTGGAAATGAATTACTTAAGGAGTGCGTGCGGAATTACATGGAGGGATAGACAGACTAATGAGGAAGTAAGAAGGAGGTGTGGTGTGGAGGTAGATGTGCTGGAAAGTGTGAAAAGGAACAACTTGAGATGGTTCGGCCATATGGAACGTATGGAAAGCGAGAGAATGACTAAGAGGGTGTACGAGAGCGAGGTGGAGGGACAGAGGGGGAGAGGTAGACCGAATATGAGGTGGAAGGATGGAGTGAGGAACTACATGAATGAAGGCGGTGCTGGTTGGGGGGAGGGGCGTCGACTGACTGGGGACAGAGGTGCATGGGGGCGGTTCGTTCGTGGCCACCCCTTCGGGGATCACGGCGTCAGGCAATAGATAGATAGATAGAACAACGTTATGAAAATGATTGATCAGTACGATAATTGTAATGTGATACCTTGAGGTTACTGCACACCAACCTACCTGGTAGTAGTTACTAGTATAGGCTCTTACTAAACCAATTAAATAAAACAAAACAAATAATGAAACAAATAACAAAACAGCAAACAGTGTTCTAGAAACAAGTAGCCTTCAAGGAACCAACATATATTGCTTTCATTTAGTTTCGTATTTCACTGATCTTGGTCCTTACTTTAAACACATCAGAGTAAATGAAATGCCAGTTTGATGTTTGGTTACTCTGGAGAAATAGCACTTAGTGTTCGTACAATACAACGTTAGAGTGTGTTATTCACTTCACTTGCTTGTTTCGTCAAGGGGAATCCACGCAATGCGAGCTAAGCTCATTATTATCGCGCCTCCTTAACTGGGAATGTATTGCGTGAAATGCATGTTAAGTGTTTATGTATCGTTGGAATGGCTGTGGATGTGTGTGTAGTCTGTATTTTAGCCAATTGGCGACATCTGGAAACTAAGGCTTAGGGTTAATCTGTATGGTACCATTCTCACTACGGTACCAGTCTCACCCGAAGGCTTAGGTTGACCAGTAGCTTAGGTGAACCATATGATACCCATCTCGCCTTGTACCATTTTTGCCAACCCCAGATGGGACGTCACAACGTCGTCCACTTATTCCAGGTACCTATTTACAGCTAGGTGAACTGAGGCTAACACATGAAAGGAGACAAGCCCAATTTGTCTCCGCCCGGCCGGGGGATTGAACCCCCGATCCCTCGTGTGTGAGACGAGAGCGCTACCTACTAGGCTACGGGCTGTGTGTGTGTGTGTGTGTGTGTTAAAAATCAAATACACGACCACAAGGTGCAACAGCCGACGTGGTGAAGAACAAGCCGTGAACTCTCCATCATACTATCATAGACACACCTTTGTGGCTGGTGTTGACAAACAGTGTTCTCAGTTTGACAGTCTCCAAATACAAATTGCGTATACCTTATTATGTGTTATCCTCTATAAACTGTTTGTGCTTCACACTAGCACTTTCTGTCCAGTGAACAATGGCATCAGCTCAACGTAAAGCCAATCCATGACATGTTGTCTTAGAGTGAGTGGCTTGTGGCTTGTGGTTTGAACAATCTACCAGTGCTAGTATTAACTGGTAATGATAACTAGCAGTGTTGACATTAGCATTCATCATGGTAATGTGCTAGTTTGTTTTGCTTCATAAGGCAGCACTCAATATTAATATCATGATAGCATTTCTTACAAATCTGTACTGTGATACACCCACACAATCAGAGAGCAACTAGTTCTGGATGACCCTTCAGGGTGTCTAGGTAACAAAGAACTTGAATGACGGACACGGTTGTTCGTCAATTATCAAACCTCATGTATATTATGTATAGGCCATTTATCAAATGCATCCCCTCGCCTTAGTAAACATGTGCGTATATAATACATACAGTATATATATATATATATATATATATATATATATATATATATATATATATATATATATATATATATATATATATATGTGTCAGTGAAGTGATATTGACCTTCTCCACATATAGTGCTGTACTCATTGCTCAACATAGGACAACAACGTTTTCGATATTTTTAGGAATGCGACTGACTATGCCACCCTTTTAACTGGCACCAATTACCTCCACCTACACTGCCTCAATAATCTCCTTTAATCTTTGGCACTTGTTCGTTATCTCTGCCCGGCTGTCACTTTTTAAGCTGTCTAAATTTACCAGAAGGTTCAAACATAAAAGAGGAGTCTTGAAAATATGCCATTAGCAGGTGACAGATTTTACCGTACTGTGTTGGGAGCCATGCAAATTAATTTGAGGTAAATACAGCCAAGTTAGCATACAACATTTGTCCCGGTCTGCACACAACACTTCCTTAACACGATTCAGTTATAATTATTATCTTGCATGGTAAATAATACAGCAGGATTCGTTGGTACAGACCCTAATATATTGCATTCATTATAAAATAGGCGCCTTTTCAACTCTTTGGCAAAATGTTAGGTGGTGTAATGGCTTAGATGGTTATGTTCTTGGTGTGGTGTCCCGAGTTCGAATCCCTGGAGGATCATATGCTTTCATTGATTTATTCAAGTGCATTGGGGTTTGTAATGGAGGAATAATGATAAGAACGGGGTGTTCCTTAATCTCTCTCTCTCTCTCTCTTTCTCACTCTCTGTCACTCTCTCTCTCTCTCTCTCTCTCTCTCTCTCTCTCTCTCTCCCCCTATATACTGTATATATATATATATATATATATATATAAGAAATATAACAAAATAGAAGCACTCGGTGTAAAAACATGTTTATTGGCGACAGTTTCGGAGGTGACTTACTCCATCATCAGGCGAACCTACAAAATAAAATAAAACAGTCCTATCAGTTAAAATTGCAAAACAAGGCTTAAAAGCAGGATAGTAATGTTGAGAATCAATTATTTGGGACACCGTGTACAACAGAAAGTTAAAAATAGAAATGAAGTCAGTACAAGGTGACTGAATGTGAACAAAGGACGAACAAATAAGAAATGGAATGCAAAGAAAAGACAATGGAGAGAAATAACAGTAGTTAAACCTATAGACAAAATGTTTGCTTGGAAACTGAATTAAAATGAAGCTACTTATATACTACATTAGAGAATTCGTCTTAGAGAATTAAATCTATTTCCTTTAACCCAGCGCAGATTAAGAGGTGACTTAATTCAAGTGTTCAAAATCATCAAAGGCATCGACAATATGAACTGTAGTAAGTACATCACTATCGACCAATATAATTACACGCGGGGAAACGGTTGCAAAATTATTGGTAAATCTTTTAACTCACACGAATCTAAGAATTTCTTCTTCAATCGAGTTGTCAACTTGTGGAATGGGCTTCCCCGAAACGTTATAGACTGCAGCACCGTTGATTCATTTAAACTCCGCCTAGACAAATATCTCGCTTCAAACCCGCGACTAACTGCGTTTGTAAATTAATAACTTTATTTTATCCCCCCCTCAGTTACTAACCCATCTGTCCCCTACTAACTTCCTAATCCTGCCACGGACATTAGTTCCAGGGCAGTAATTCCCTTTCCAATGTTCCCTTACCCACTCTAAACCACTGTTTGGACACTTGATCCTCAATGTTTTGGAGGACATGCAACCTAGAAGGGTCACTAGATCTGTTGTTGCTTGATTTCCTTTGTACTCCTTTGTACATACAAAATACGTTTAAAAATAAAGGAGGTCAACTGATTTTTTGTTGTGTGACAGAGAAGGCATTTCCTTAATTGACAAGAGAGGCTCACTAATGCACAACTGTGTGTCCGTAGGGTGCGAGGCAAGGACTGAGAATGACTACTTTAATGGGATGGTCTGATTCCAGAGCTTATGGGTTTATACAGTGCCGTAAGCATATCCTGGGGAAAATTCCATGACATGTTTTTTGAGGAGGATTCCGTCGATGTTGGCGTTGTAAAAAAAAACTCAGACCTATAATCTCCCAAATCTCGACGGCAACTTACCAAATTGCAAAGACCCTTAACAACCTCCTAACGCTGTACACCCCACTCAATACAGCTTCTCCTCCGCCACGGACTTCCTCGAAATCCTCCGTGATGCCCCACCGACCGATGATAACCTAATCGCTTCACTCGATGTAGAAAGCCTCTTTACTAACGTACCAGTGGATAGGACGATCGACATCATCCTACGTCGTATATACCACTCCACCACCTCCCCACATCTAGATATCTTGGAACAAGCCCTGCAAATGCTGTTGGAGCTATGCACTAAAGAAGCTCCCTTCATCTGCCCCCGAGGAAACATGTACCGGCAGATAGATGGTGTGGCGATGGGCAGCCCCCTCGGTGTACTCTTCGCAAACTTTTTCATGGGCGCCATCGAGGAGGACCACCTGGCCACCCACCGCCCCTCCATCTACTGCCATTACGTTGACGACATCTTCGTGCGGGTGAAGGACATCGCAGAACTACGAGAGCTTCAGCAGCGCTTCATCTCAGCATCAGGACTCAATTTCACTTACGAGGAGACTACTGAAGGGAAACTACCCTTCCTTGACATCCTAGTCACTAACCAAGACACAGGCTTCAAAACTATGGTCTACACGAAGCCAACAAACAATGGACTCTGTCTCAACGGCAAAAGCGAGTGCCCCAAACGATACCACATCTCCACCATCTCTGCCTACGTCAGGAGGGCACTCTCTCACTGCTCCTCCTGGAGGGACACCCACCTCGAACTCAACCGCCTCACACAAGTCCTCATAAATAACGGCTACTCTAACTCCGACGTTGACAAAACCATAAAATAACACATTGAAAGATGGTACAATAATGAAGCCCCCAACACCACCAGCCCTGAAGACATCAAAATGTTCTATAAAAACTACATGTCCTCTGATCATAAAACAGACGAAGCTGTCACAAGAGACATAATCCTGAAGAACATCCAGCCCACCAACACTGACAGCAATATCAAACTAATAATATATTATAAATCTCCCAAAACCTCCCAACTTGTTCTACGTAATCGCTCCGCCAAAGATAAGAAACAACTGAACCTGGACCATGTCGTGTACCAACACTCTTGTACCCACGGGGACTGTGGACCCCATACAATGTATATCGGCATGACTCAGACTCGCTTGAGTCGTCGTCTTACCCTCCACCTTCAATCTGGCTCCATCAAAAATCACTACAACAGCCCCGACCACCCTAATCTAACCTGTAAAGACCTTGCCACTAACACCTCCATATTAGATAATGAGCCCGACCCTAGGCGCCTCCCAATCCTTGAAGCCATATACATACAAACACTCAACCCTACCCTCAACAACCAGACCTTGGACCTCCAAATTCTCCCCACAGCGAGGAGATCCTATCTATCTATCTATCTATATGCTCAGGCCCAATCCCCATTTTGGGGGTAGCCGACTCAAGACAGAGCAAGAACAGGGAAAACACAAACACAACATAAAACAAAAAATAAACACAGATAAAAAACACAAACTCACACACGTCCAGGTCACCCAGGAGAAGACCCAGAGACCAGGGTTACCAAGGTCGCTCCAGCACTCCCCCAGCCCCTGACCACCCGGAGAGGTTCCGATCTCGGCAGGCAGACATGCAGCGGAGCCAAAGCCACAAGCCCTCCCACCACACTTCCAGGCACACCCTTCATATTAATCGTCCCCCCGGGCCAGGCGCCTGATGGACTATTATCTAGTCGAACTTGCGCCCGACCCCTTACTCCATATGACCACGTGTTCACTCAACTATTCACAAGCATTCTCCATTCACTCCTGTCCACCACCACTTCCCCTGCCTGATCTATAGTCATTCCTCTATCATCCAAAGCCTTTCTTACACAGTCTCTCCATCTCAATGGGGGTCTTCCTGCCCTTCTATCTCCCCTTGTACCGGACTCACATATTCTCTTTGTAAGCCTTTCATCTCCCATTCGTTCAACATGACCATACCAGCTCAGCACCCTTCTGTCCACTCTGGCTGACAAATGTTCCTGCTGCCCCACTCTCCTACGTATCTCTTCATTCCTCAATCTGTCTCTACGAGTAACTCCACACATACTCCTCAAGCAGCTCATCTCCATCACATCCAGCCCTCTTTTCTCCTTTTTCTTCAGAGCCCATGTCTCAGCCCCATACATCACTGTTGGCACAACAATTCCTTGATACAGTGCACTTTTTACTTTCACTCCGAGATTTCTCGTCTTCCACATACTTCCCATTGCTCCGAAAACCTTCCTTCCTTCACACACTCTCTGTTTTACCTCCACTTCCATACCTCCACTCCTGCTTATCGTTCCTCCTAGATATTTAAAACACTCTACTTGTTCCAATATTTCCCCATCCAGCCTCACATCTAGATTCACCCTATGCTCTCCCCTATTACACACCATTACTTTACTTTTATTGATGTTCACCTTCAGTTTCCTCCTTCCACAAACCACACCAAACTCGTTGACTACCCGCTGCAGTTTCTCATCAGAATCCGCCACCAATGCTGTGTCATCAGCGAACAGCAACTGATTCAACTCCCAATCTCTACCATTCTTTCCTACTAAACCCAATCCTCTTCCCATAGTTCTCCTTTTCACCTCCCTCACCACACCATCCATAAACATATTAAACAGCCATGGTGACATTACACAACCCTGTCGCAAACCTACCTTTACCTCAAACCATTCACTCAACTCACCATTTCCTACTCTCACACATGCTCTGCTCCCTTCATAAAAACTCTTAACTGCTTCTAACAAATTTCCTCCTATTTCATAAATCCTTAACACCTTCCACATTGCTTCACGGTCCACACGATCATACACTTTTTCCAAGTCCATAAAAGCCCAAAATATCTCCTTATGCTTCTCTAAATACTTCTCGCATAACTGTCTTACTGCAAACATCTGATCCACGCACCCTCTTCCCCTCCTAAAACCGCACTGTTCTTCTCCTATTGCAACTTCCGTACACTTTATTATCCTCTCTATCAACACCCTGCCATACAGCTTTCCAACCACTGACAATAAACTAATACCTCTATAACTTGAACACTCCTGCCGATCTCCCTTCCCCTTGTACAACGGCACAATACATGCACTCTTCCAGTCTATTGGTACCATTGACACAACAAAGCACACATTGAAAAGTTTCACCAACCAATCTATTATCACATCTCCACCCTTCTTTATACACTCCACAGCAATACCATCCAAACCTTCTGCTTTTCCCGCTCTCATTTGTTTCACTGCTTCTTTCACCTCATTTTCCTCAATCCTTTCATTCATTCCCTGCCACCTGGGTGGCCTGGGTAACCTATCTCCATCCACCTCTGCTTCAATCACTGCTTCTCTTCCATCTCTTGTATTTAACAAAGATTCAAAATACTCGGCATATCTTTTCCTCACTTCAACTGGTTCCACTAGTAATTCTCCATTTTCATCTTTCACTGACTCTTCCCTCTTCTGTCCTCCTTTCCTTACTTTATTTACCTCCTTCCAGAACATCTTCTTTCGTTCTTCAAAATTCTCACTCAGCCTTGGCCCCACCTTTCGTTTGCATCTTTTTTCGCTTCTCTAATTTTCCGTTTTGCCTCTCTCCTTTTCTCCTTGTACCTCTCCCATACCTCAACATTACCATCCTGTAAAACCCTCTCAAAACACTGTCTCTTCTCCTCAACTGCCTTTCTCACCGTATCATTCCACCACTCGCTTCCCTTCCTGATACCTCTGCCTCCTACTTTCCTTTTGCCGCATACTACCTCTGCACTTGCTTTCACTCCTTCCTTAAACTGTTGCCATTCAACCTCTACTTCTCTCTCTTCCATCTCTCTCACTTCCATCCACTTTTCATTTAGTCTTTCCTTGTACTCCCTCTCTTTTTCACTCTTCTCTAACTCACTAACTTTTATTACCTCTCTTACTTCACGCTTGTCTCTTATTCTCCTGTAACTCTTAACTCTTAGCTTTCCCTCCACCAGGTAATGATCTGACCTACCCTCCGCCTCACCTCTCACCACATTCACATCCAGCAGTCTACACAATCTTTCCCTAGTCACCAGCACATAATCCATCAATGCCCTCTCTACAATCTCTCCCCTCACAAGTCTATGCCAGGTGTACTTGTGTATACGCCTTTTTTTGAAGAACTTATTACCTACACTCAATCTACACTCTTCACATACATTTTTTAGTCTTTCTCCACTCTCGTTTACACCATCCACACCAAAACTACCGATGACTCCCTCAACAGGCTCATTTCCTACCCTAGCATTTAGGTCCCCTAAAACTATAACATTTTCATTTTCATCAAACCCTTGTAGACAATCTCTCAAATCCTCTCAGAAACCCTCTACCTCGTCTAACTCTCTTTCACTTCCTGGTCCATACGCACTTACAAAAACCCACCTTTCACCCTTAAACCGCATTCTCACCCACATTAGCCTTGATGACACCTCTTTCCACTCTTGTATAAACTCTCTCAACTCCTCCTTCACAATAATAGCCACTCCTTCTTTCCCCCTGACTCCCTCGTCTACTCCAGACTTTCTACCTATCACGTTTCCAAAATCCACTTCTCCCTCTCCTTTCATCTTTGTTTCATTCAGTGCAAGGACATCATACATCCTTCTTTCAAATAACCTTCCAATATCCTCTCGCTTCTCATTCGTACTACATCCACGCACATTCAAAGCTCCTATTCTTAGGGTCCGGGACCACGAACGCGTTCCCTCGCCCCTATCTCTGTCTCGTTTTTTTGGTAGATTTATTTAAGGTGTGACGCCCAGTGCGTAGCAACGCAACCTGATTGTACTCCTTGGTACTCCACTGTACCACGGTGCGGTACCGTGTACCGTGCTGGCTGCTTATATTGAGTGTGACAACGTATAACTATGTTCTTTGTATCTCTGCAAAGGTCTCGTCATGTGCTAACCAGTGGTGGGTTTTGTTTTAAGCCATGTCGAGACCTTCCATTTAATATGTAGTATCAATAGAGAAGTTGATAGATAAGACAATGGGAATTCAGAGAGAGAGAGTGAGTTGGACTTCAGAGCGAGAGGGTAGCGGTGCGCCACGCTGCCGGGGAGGTGGTTGCCAGACGTATGGACCGGTTGGCAGCCCTGCGCTTATAGCTAGGTGTGACAGGGTTGGTAGTACATTGCCGCCTGCCTATGCTGCCTGGGCTGCCCATGTTGTCGTACAGCACATTGCCTGGAGGCTCGCTGTGTGCTCTATGACCAGGTTGCCTAGAACCTTTGAGATTCGAACATCCCTTGCCCTCTCTCCCAATTTCTCACGGTTGCACTCTTTCTCTCTGACGACATTACTCTCATTTCATTCTTCTCTCTATTTAAATGCATACCCTTCCCTTGAGGTCCTAAAGGAGTTTCAGCACTCACCTCTCGTATTACTCTTAGGACAAGCATATATTTACATGTATTAGATTTAAGGGGTTAATGTGAACAGCGATCTTCTTGATGAGGATAGTTGGTGAACGTTCTACATGTTCACGAGTTATATGCCCAGCTCATCATCCAATTTGTGACTAGACTAGTGCCATGTGTAAGAGCCCGACCATGCCCAGGAGTTGTCTGTAGAGGGGCGAGGACTTAGCCTTGATTTGCCTACCGAGCCAGGAGCGAGTGCAGTACCAGAGACTACAGCTCGCTCGTAGTGCCGGTATAGTAGAGTAACGTAATTTATCTGTCCTTGTGTTCTCTGCAGTCTTTTCCTGGGTTCTCGCTTTCGGTGCTGGGACTCGTTGTTCCTGTGACTTGGCCTGCTAGCTAGAACACATGGGGATGATGAGTGGGTGATATCTTTATTTTACTATGCATTGCAGCTCTCTTTAAGTTTATGTATGTAACACTTTACAATACACATTACTCACACACAAGACAACACTATTAATACTTTCATGTATCAATTAACTGCACTGTCGTTTTGCTGCTGTTTCCGGAGTTCTATTGCGTAGGGCGCATACGGACTCAGAGGGGAGACAGAGTGAGAGAAGCGAAGTAGCCTATGCGGTAGTAGGCTACCGGCGCAGTACTGTTGCCTGCAACCTTTTAGTTATTCCAAGTATAGATTCATTCTTATAATAAGTGACTACTATTTATGTTCCTTCCATGTGTATTATTAGGTATCTACTGGATCATGAACATCTTGTATGCTACATGCTAGTGCATGTTAGTAGGGGACAGTTATTCTAGTGCACGCGCTTTCAAGTAGGCGTGTACATTTGTCATTTAGCATTTCACTGTCATACCTTTAGCCTGCTTCTATTCTACATTATTAGAGGCTTAATATTAACGTA
Source organism: Lithodes maja (assembly GCA_037953745.1). NCBI lineage: Eukaryota > Metazoa > Arthropoda > Malacostraca > Decapoda > Lithodidae > Lithodes > Lithodes maja. Next base: position 10,846 of record JBAKBP010031547.1, on the reverse strand, counting down.
GTTTCTTGAGTATTGCATTTCTTTAGTCATAACGTAACCTATAAATGTCTGAGGGAGTTTAGCCTCATAGCCTACCCCTGTTGTACACTTTCGCCGAGTTAAGGTACCTCGTTACCATAGACGATAACTCTGTAGGGCGTTGGTGCTTTTGTTGTCTGGAGCATATAGTATTTGGGACTGGAATCGAGCGTGTCGTTGTCACATAAGCCATTTCTGTCCTACGATCAAGAATCCCGAATATGTATTGCCGATCCAGCCGTAACAAAATGGCGACCTTGCCAGGATTCAGTAGTATCCTATCACATGTTTTTTGGAGAACTATTCTATGCTACCTAGTAGAGCTGGCTAGAATTTTCTTGCATATTGGAGGAATTTTTATTGTGTCATTATTGTATTGGTGGACTTGCAGATTGTTTCGTTGGGGGTGTCTAGAGTAGAGTCATTCAAGCATCTTTAACATTTTGTGAGTCGAGACTGCAATTAGTAATAAGCACTTTTTTTTTTTTATGAACAGCAATTGTATAACCAGCACTATGTCTAATGACTCATCATTTACGGGGGAGGATAACACGGTACAGCCTAGTAACCAGCAAGTACAACAGATGTTTAGGGAGGGGAGTGTTATAAGTGGAGAGAGGGATGCCCGGGCATTTTTGCAGACACCTTTGACCGAACAGCGCCTGCAGGCTATTGATTGTTACGGTCTTCGCTGTTTAGCCACGGTTTTGGGGCGGGACTGTCCTGACAGTTGGCCCAAGAAGAATTTGGTGGCATGTTTGTTGGGTGATGGCGATGGGGCGGTGGGTGGAGTGGGGTCTTGGGGGGTTCCCTCCAAGCCTCCATTCCACTCTACCCCTGAGCTGGGCCCTCAGCCAGCGAGTCTTAGCACGATGCAGCAGGAGGGTTCTCAAGGGCAAGCTGGCTTACCCGTAAACACGTCTCGGTGTGGATCCCCCATTTTGTGCTCTCCCCCCCCAGGCCTGTCTCCTGAGATGTTATTTCAGCTAGAACTAGCTAAGTTTAAGCTGAAGGAGACTCAGATACAACAGGCTAGTATAGAACGGATTAAGCTGCAGGAGACTCAGATACAACAGGCTAGTATAGAACGCATAGAGGTTGCTAGAATCCAAGCCAATCAGGATGCAACCAGGTACCAGGCTGAAATGGATGTCGAGAAGTCTAGAGTAGAGACCACGGGGCGTCATCTCGGTGGTGGGCACCGGGTTACAGACTCACTTTCGCATTTAATTAAGTTAGTACCCGCATTTGATGAGACAGCAGTGACTGAGTTTTTTGCTCGTTTCGAAAAGAAGTGTCGTGAGTATGACTGGCCGGAGGTTAAATGGGCAGCATTAGTTTCATCACGTCTAGTGGGTAAGGGGTTGAAAGCCTACGATGCACTGTCACTGGACGAGAGTGTAGTGTATGGACTGGTGAAGGAGGCTGTGCTCCGGGCCTACGAACTGCAACCCGAAACTTATAGATTGAAGTTCCGTGGCGTAAATAAGAAGAGCGACGTCAGTTTTATGGAGCACGCACGGGACTTAACAGATGCAGGTAATAACTGGTTTCGGTCCGAGCACGCAGAGTCGGCTGAGGAAATTAAGCAACTTTTCTATCTGGAACAGTTTTACAAATGTACTGGAACCGATCTAACGCTGAACATTAAGGAAAAATGTCCCAAGACAGTAGAGGAGGCTGCCAAGATGGCAGACCTCAGATTATCATTGATTCGTGGTTGCGGTGCCGCTCAGAGGGCTGAGTCAGGGCAGAAGGGGCGCTATACCCCACCCACCAGAGTTTTCGATAATAACAAATCCTATGACACACATAACCACACTAAATGCATTGCACCTAATAACACCTACAAACACAAGCCTCTCCCGTTTACTAAAGGTCAGGCCCCTTCTTCGCCCGCACAAGGGAAGAAGCCCATTGGGGATGTGAAATGTTACAAATGTCAGAAGCTAGGCCATTATTCACGTGAGTGCCCTAGTAACACTCCCGCTAAGCCGGTGTCATTGGTTCACAGTATCGGTGTGTCTCTGAAGGCTGCAGCAACTGCCCGGGGTAGGTTGTCAGCAGCTGAGGCACACGCGGTAAAGAAGCGTACGGAAGGCTCGACACCTGTCCGGGACACTTTCTGTAGCCATCGGGGGCACGGGTTTGTGAGCTGGGGGAGTGAACTACGGAGGGTTGACTTGCTGAGGGATACGGGGGCTTCGCAAACTTTGTTGAGGAACTTCACAGGGAAACCGATAAATGCGGCCAGAGTTGTTGTGGTGCAGGGTATAAATGCTACGAGGTCATACCCACTTGTGAGGTTGGAGTTGAGAGTGGGAGAGGTGTGCAGGGAGCTGGATGTAGGGATCGTTGAGTGTTTGCCAGTTGAGGGCGTCGACCTTCTTCTCGGCAACGACTTTGTGGTGCCCACTTCCGGGACTCCACCCTTAGTCGTTGCCGAGAGGGCGGCCGACGTGGATGGTGAGAATCGGGAATGGGTTGGGAGGTGCCAACAGGATGAGATGGCCTGTGTGGTAACCCGATCTCGCTCTGCGGCTCCTGCACAGCCTAGCACTCAACCTCGGGGACAGTGGAGGAAGGATCAGGAGAAGGTTGCTAAGGGCAGGAAAAGGGACATTGATTCTGCTGCACTTCTCGGTGATTCGGTACTTGGACCTATAATAAACACGGGAGTTGACTCTGGCCCAGATATGGTGTGTAACAAGGCAGAGTTGGGTAAGACTTCGCGTGAGGCAAGAGCTGTAGCGAGAGCCACTAAGGCAGTAGAGCCTATTAGCCGGGGTAATGTCTTATTACAAAACCATCTTGATGCATTGACGCCCAGGGACATTAGTGAGCAGCAGCTGCAAGACGCTAGCCTAGCTCGTTATAGCAATGGTGCCATAGAGTTGGAGGAAGATGGGGATGCGAAGCCGGGAGATTTCTTTAGGCTCAACAGGATATTGTACCGCAGATTTCTAGACCCCAAATCGAAGTGGGAGGGCGGTGCGAGGGTAGTAGACCAGGTGGTTGTTCCAAATAAGTATAGAGAGTCCTTATTGTGTCTGGCGCATGATGTGCCGGTGGCGGGTCATTTGGGGGTAACAAAAACATTGGCGGCATTGGGCAGGTTTTTCTGGTGGCCTGGGGTCAAGGCTGATGTCTGTGCATGGGTGGCTGGGTGTGCGACCTGCCAGACAACGGGGAAGCCTAACCAGACAATCCCGAAGGCACCTTTGTTTCCCATACCTGTCACCGGGCCTCCGTTCACCAAAGTTGTAGTAGATTTGGTTGGCCCTTTCCCGCCTACTAGTAGTGGCAATAAATTCCTGTTGACAATCATGGATGTGGCTACGAGATACCCGGACGCATACCCCATGAGAAACGGCTCGGCAAAGGCAGTTGTTAAAAACTTATTATTGTTCTGTTCCCGTCATGGATTTCCACGTGAGGTGCAGTCAGACCAGGGGAGCAATTTTACATCCAAATTGTTCAAGCAAACCCTTCAGTTGCACGGTATATGTTCTGTAGTGTCGTCAGCCTACCATCCCGAGAGTCAGGGAGTCTTGGAGCGGTGGCACTCGACCCTGAAGAGTATGCTACGCTGTTACTGTGCAGAACATGACACTGATTGGGATTTGGGTCTGCCGTATGTTCTGTTCGCTGCACGTGAAGTCCCAGGAGAGAGCCTGGGGTTCAGTCCAAATCAACTAGTCTTTGGCCATAATGTCAGAGGACCTTTAAGTATGGTGAAAGAGATCTGGGAGGGCGAAGAGAAGCCGGGGTCTGTACTTAAATATATCCTTGAGAGCCGGGAGAGACTTATAGGTTGCATGGCAGCGGCAGGTAATAACTTGGTTAATGCACAGGCGGTCATGAAGCACCAGTATGACGCCAAGGTGAAGCTTCGGGAGTTTTCGGTGGGTCAGGAGGTAATGTTGCTTTTACCTTTGCCTGGACACCCCCTTTCTGCCAAGTTTATTGGGCCGTATGTGGTGGCTAAGAAACTGTCCGACCTTGATTATCTCGTTGCAACACCTGACCGTAGGAAAAAACATCAGTTATGTCATGTTAACCTCATGAAAGAGTATGTGAGACGCCCCTCAGAGCCTCTCACTGTCCCTGTGCTGGCCTGCAGCGGCCAGGGTGGAGAAGGAGGTGGGGACAGTCATGCTGCTGAGGAGGATAGCTGGGACTGTGTCATTTCCGCGGAACAGTGGGCGGGGAATACTGAACAAGAGGCTAGGCAAGCTGTAAGTCACCTGCCTGAGCACCAGGGTGCTGCTGTCCTAGGCCTGTTCAGGTCATACCCCTCTGTTTTCGCCGAACACCCAGGTCTCACTACTCAGGTAACGCACGACGTGGACGTCGGTGATAATGTGCCCTTCAAGTCAGTGCCCTACCGTGTGCCCCCGGTAAAGTTGCCAGCTTTACGGGAGGAGTTAAAGTACATGGTTGAGAGAGGGATGATCACTGAAGGTTATGTGAAGTGGACATCACCCGTCACGTTGCAGCCAAAACCTGACGGCAAGGTGCGGTTCTGCATAGATTTTCGTAGGCTAAATGGCTTGACCACTACCAACCCTTACCCTTTGCCTCGAGTTGACGACAGCGTGGACAAGATAGGGAATGCAAAGTACCTTACTAAAATTGATCTTGTAAAAGGCTACTGGCAAGTACCCCTGTCGGACCGAGCTAAGCAAGTTTGTGGTTTTGTGGTAGATGGCAAGACCTACCAATGTAACGTAATGCCTTATGGGCTTAAGAACGCACCTGCCACGTTTCAGAACCTGATGAACGATATTTGTGACGAAATCCCTAACTGCACGGTCTACCTTGATGACGTGATAGTGTATGATGACAATTTTGAAAATCACCTAAGGCACTTAGAGACCCTGTTTGGGAAGTTGCACGATGCTGGGCTGGTGGTGAACCTGAGGAAGTGTGAGTTTGTAAAGGCTACTGTGCAGTATCTTGGCTTCGTGGTCGGGTTAGGCCGGGTGTGCCCCCCCCTGAGCAAGATACAGGCTATCAATATGTTTCCCAGGCCCACCACTAAGCGCCAGGTCATGCGGTTCCTAGGTATGATAGGCTATTATAGGCGCTTCATCCGGGGATACTCTACTGTCTTAGCACCGTTAACTGATCTACTGTCGAAGTCAGTGAAGTTCTGTTGGGCTGCGGAGTGTCAGAGGGCTTTCGACCTAGTCAAGCACCTGCTGTGTACACATCCGATTTTGAGAGCCCCAGACTTCTCCAGGAGTTTTCAGCTGGCGACTGATGCCAGCGGTGTGGGTGCCGGGGCAGTGTTACTGCAGACTGATTCCGAGGGCTTGGAACACCCAGTGAGCTTCTTTTCTCGCAAGTTTAATTCGGCACAAAGGAATTACTCGACTATAGAGAAGGAGCTTCTTGCTATCGTTTTGTCGCTCAAACATTTCGAAGTTTATGTTCCAGCCTACGGCCCGGTAGTGACGATTTATACGGACCATCATCCCTTGAAATTCCTAAATCAGTTTCACAATCGGAATATGCGGTTGACCAGGTGGTCCCTAATGCTCCAAGAGTATAATCTCAACATTCAGCATATTGCCGGGAGTGAGAACGTGATAGCAGATTGTCTATCAAGGGTTGATGATCCAGGATAGTCGTGCACGGTGTGTGGGTTGAGCAGGAGTAAAATTAGGCTATCATAACGCCGTCCAAAAAGATTATAAAACAATAAAATAAACGAGAACATTTTTTTTTTTAGTTTTGTAAGTCTTTATTGTTGTAGCATGATGCATGCGATATTGTGTTTTATGTATAATTCACACTTCAGTTGTTGTGCACCTTTTGCAATTAGTGGCAGCTAAGGGTAGCAGGTCGGTTGGTTGCCTGTCAGATTTTGATAATGCTTCTAAGGTCGATTATCTAAAATCTTGGGGGGGCTGTGACGCCCAGTGCGTAGCAACGCAACCTGATTGTACTCCTTGGTACTCCACTGTACCACGGTGCGGTACCGTGTACCGTGCTGGCTGCTTATATTGAGTGTGACAACGTATAACTATGTTCTTTGTATCTCTGCAAAGGTCTCGTCATGTGCTAACCAGTGGTGGGTTTTGTTTTAAGCCATGTCGAGACCTTCCATTTAATATGTAGTATCAATAGAGAAGTTGATAGATAAGACAATGGGAATTCAGAGAGAGAGAGTGAGTTGGACTTCAGAGCGAGAGGGTAGCGGTGCGCCACGCTGCCGGGGGGGTGGTTGCCAGACGTATGGACCGGTTGGCAGCCCTGCGCTTATAGCTAGGTGCGACAGGGTTGGTAGTACATTGCCGCCTGCCTATGCTGCCTGGGCTGCCCATGTTGTCGTACAGCACATTGCCTGGAGGCTCGCTGTGTGCTCTATGACCAGGTTGCCTAGAACCTTTGAGATTCGAACATCCCTTGCCCTCTCTCCCAATTTCTCACGGTTGCACTCTTTCTCTCTGACGACATTACTCTCATTTCATTCTTCTCTCTATTTAAATGCATACCCTTCCCTTGAGGTCCTAAAGGAGTTTCAGCACTCACCTCTCGTATTACTCTTAGGACAAGCATATATTTACATGTATTAGATTTAAGGGGTTAATGTGAACAGCGATCTTCTTGATGAGGATAGTTGGTGAACGTTCTACATGTTCACGAGTTATATGCCCAGCTCATCATCCAATTTGTGACTAGACTAGTGCCATGTGTAAGAGCCCGACCATGCCCAGGAGTTGTCTGTAGAGGGGCGAGGACTTAGCCTTGATTTGCCTACCGAGCCAGGAGCGAGTGCAGTACCAGAGACTACAGCTCGCTCGTAGTGCCGGTATAGTAGAGTAACGTAATTTATCTGTCCTTGTGTTCTCTGCAGTCTTTTCCTGGGTTCTCGCTTTCGGTGCTGGGACTCGTTGTTCCTGTGACTTGGCCTGCTAGCTAGAACACATGGGGATGATGAGTGGGTGATATCTTTATTTTACTATGCATTGCAGCTCTCTTTAAGTTTATGTATGTAACACTTTACAATACACATTACTCACACACAAGACAACACTATTAATACTTTCATGTATCAATTAACTGCACTGTCGTTTTGCTGCTGTTTCCGGAGTTCTATTGCGTAGGGCGCATACGGACTCAGAGGGGAGACAGAGTGAGAGAAGCGAAGTAGCCTATGCGGTAGTAGGCTACCGGCGCAGTACTGTTGCCTGCAACCTTTTAGTTATTCCAAGTATAGATTCATTCTTATAATAAGTGACTACTATTTATGTTCCTTCCATGTGTATTATTAGGTATCTACTGGATCATGAACATCTTGTATGCTACATGCTAGTGCATGTTAGTAGGGGACAGTTATTCTAGTGCACGCGCTTTCAAGTAGGCGTGTACATTTGTCATTTAGCATTTCACTGTCATACCTTTAGCCTGCTTCTATTCTACATTATTAGAGGCTTAATATTAACGTAGTTTCTTGAGTATTGCATTTCTTTAGTCATAACGTAACCTATAAATGTCTGAGGGAGTTTAGCCTCATAGCCTACCCCTGTTGTACACTTTCGCCGAGTTAAGGTACCTCGTTACCATAGACGATAACTCTGTAGGGCGTTGGTGCTTTTGTTGTCTGGAGCATATAGTATTTGGGACTGGAATCGAGCGTGTCGTTGTCACATAAGCCATTTCTGTCCTACGATCAAGAATCCCGAATATGTATTGCCGATCCAGCCGTAACAAAGGGAAGAAGGATACCAGGCCCCCCGCCCCCGATCCCATTTAGCCGACTTCTACGAGGAGATCCTACCCCCGCAGAAATCCTGATGGAAATGACCATAGCACTACTACCCCGAGCCAACGCCCACCTGATGATGCCCCCGCGCCCACCTGATGATGCCCCCGCGCCCAGCCAGCCAATCAACAGACGCAGCGCACGCATAGCAGCTACCATAGACTACATATTATAACCTAGACACGAAAGCGTGACATCACACGGTTAGTTTGCCGCGCGTCCTAGGGATTTGGTGGCAGCACTATTGTATTGTACTATAGCAAAGCACCTCAGTGGCTTGTCCTTATTATAGATAGTCTGTGCGCTGCACGCGCCTGCCAGCTAGCTGCTGCTGTGTTTCCAAAGTTAAGGGAATATCCACAAAACGAGGGAGCAATAGATTAAAGAGGGAACGTATTTAAGAGTTAATTAATGTTAGTAAAAACACTTGTAAATTATTTAGTATAAATTAGATATATATATAAGCAAGATGAAAACATTAAGTATACATATACACTATAAAACATAGGCTACTCATATATGATGCAACCTTCAAGCAACACAATAAGAATTAAATTGTCATTTTGAATATATATTAGTATGTTACATGTTATGTAGATGTTAATTTGTCAAGTAGCACTAAAACTGGACATTTATACTTATGACATCTAGGGATATTTTGTCCCACCATTGACGTTGGCAACTCCCGAATCTCACATCAACAATGGCGGGTGTTGGAGGAGTTTTGCTTGTGCACCTCCTCATAATGACGACAATTACACGATGACTGGCGCCTTTACAGTAGCCTCTACTTATGTCTATTTAACTACGTCATGTCTGCAGAGTCTCTGGATAATGTTCAATTGCTTATTAATAGCGTTATTAGTACAAGGCAGGGATTATTACGAATTAATGAGGACCAAGGACAAGGATAGTCAATATAATGTCTTTGTGGGGACCCTCCCCTCCCATTGTCCTTTGTGATCGTGCTGCCATCTCTCGAATGCGCGACTCACTATTTACAGATTTGTGGCGTCTTCTTTCGCGTCTAGGTTATATGTAGTCTATGGCAGCTACCAACCAACCTCACACGCAGATCACCGACTAGCCCCGCCCCCCTGTGCAGAATATGCGGCGCGTGATCCTAGCTTTCCTATATATACCCTTGTTCTGCCCTTTAACTATCATAAACCACTTGTATGAATATGACTAATGTTATAGTCGAAATGTCACAACCTACTACAACCTCTACAACCCAGCAACCCACTGATAACTTCAGTTCCCTGCTGTACCTACTGAATGACCGACAACGTAAAATTGCACGAGACATTGAATCTCTGAATAAAAAACATATAAATGCTAAATATGCTGTTTTATTTAATCTCACATGCCTTCAAGAAAAAATAAATAAATATATATATATATATATATATATACCGGTATATATATATATATATATATATTACCGTATATATATTACACTCAGTTGGGGTCGAACCACCGACAGTGAGGACAATAATTGTCCATGTTTTAACCAAATCTATCACGGCGTGATACAGGATACTTTAACTTTCCTATTTATATTAAGGAGAAGGGAAATCCGGTTTGGAGAAGTATTTCAATGTATACACAAGTCGTAGAATCCCTGTTCTAGGATATCACACAGGGATTTTTACAATTACCCCCACGCAACTCTGGCTGGAATTTATTTCACATAATTCTAACCCAACCATGCACGGGAGCCATTAATATTAAGTATATCTAACAAACACATGTGAGCTACACAATGTTTGTTATACTCTCATCCGGGCTCAAACCACCGACAGTCACGACTATTGTCCATGTTTCAACCAATTATACCACTACGTGAAGAAAGGATACTTAACCGTTTACATAAGAACATAAGAAAATGGGAGTCTGCAAAAAGCCGATCGGCCCACACAAGGCAGATCCCTGTCACACCCAACCCCAATTACAAGGCCCAATTATAGGCCCAACTCACTAATACCTTGAGTACTGATCCCACCAAAACGGTCAGAGATTAACACAAAATTACGGGAGTCTGCTGAGCGCCGATTGGCCCACACCCGGCAGATCCCCCTCACACCCAACCCATCTCGTCCATATGCCTATCTAATTTTATCTTAAAGCTCCCTATCGTTCTTGATCCCACTATATCACTTGGTAGCCTATTCCACCCATATTTACTATAAGGAGAAGGAGTGTGCGAAAAACGGAATTTGAAGGTAAATGGGGGGGAAGAACAAGGTTATGGTCTTCGAAAGGGGTGAAGTCACAGAGTGTGAGGTGAAGTTGAACGGTCAGGCTATGGAGATCGTTAGCACTTTTAAATATCTGGGCAGTGTGTTGAGTAAAGATGGGACTATGGATAAAGAAGTGCGGGAGAGGGTGCAACAGGGGAAGAGGGTTGTAGGAACGTTGAAACCAGTAACGAGAAATAGGGTGGTTTGCATGGAAGTGAAGAAGTCCTTGCTTGACAGTGTGGTGATCCCGACACTAACTTACGGAAGCAGCGAAACATGGACGTTCGGGAAGAGACTCAGACCAAGAGTGAGAGCGGTGGAAATGAGTTACTTGAGAAGTGCGTATGGAGATACATGGAGGGATAGACAGACGAATGAGGAAGTAAGAAGGAGGTGTGGTGTGGAGATAGATGTGCTGGAAAGTGTGGAAAGGAACAACTTGAGATGGAGTCAGTGGCGTCACCAGGGGTAACATTTTTGGGGGGCTGTAGCCCTGGCATAGATAGGTGGGTGGGTGGCGAGCGAAGCGAGCCTGAGCAGCTGAGGGGTCCGGGGGAGCGCTGTAAGCCCCCCCCCCCCCCCCCCCCGGTAAATTTTGAGATTTGAGCAGTTTCTGGGGCCTTTTTGAGGCCTAAAAATGTGTATAAGTAAGAAACATATGACACATAAATATTGATGAGCCTGATACCAGGCATCAGTCAGTAAGTTACAAGGCCAATGGTAATTGTAGGGTATAAAGCCTATGTGCAGAGAATATTTTTTTCTTCATATCCTATCATACATTCATTATAGGTAGGCCAGAAATTGTGAC